>ML977178.1:2810-21442 GCA_010015705.1 Aulographum hederae CBS 113979
CGAGAAACAGTCGTCGAATGTGATGCTTCTGGAATGGCTACGGGTGGTGTGCTTATGCAGTACGATGATAACGGTGTCCTACGACCCGTTGCATTCATGTCAAAGAAAATGCAGAGCGCTGAGGTGAACTATGAGATCTACGACAAAGAAATGCTTGCAATTATCCGCTGTGTTGAGGAATGGAATGCTCAATTAATTTCATTACAACATTTCACTATTCGGACTGATCATCGCAACCTTGCATACTTCAAAGAAACTCAGAAGCTCTCCGAACGACAGGTCCGTTGGTCTCAACAGCTCTCCAGATACAATTTCACGTTGGAATACAAGCCTGGTAAACTCAACGTCCTTGCAGACGCTCTCTCTCGGCGCGAACAGGACATGCCAAAGGATGAAGATGACGATAGACTCCGCTCGCGCTTGATTCAAGTTTTGAAACCGGAGCAATGTACTGGAATGCCTCGCATTTGCCCAGTGATAGCTAGATCGGTTCCTGAACGAAATCTCAAGTCTGAGCTTGAACAGCTTTGGGAAGACACACAAATCAGGGACAAGCTATATCAAGATTTGACTTCAGCAGTACAGGAACAACTTCGACATCTACCCGAGAAATATCGTCACCTCCGCTTGATGATGGCCGACCTTCGTATCTCAGGAAATTTCCTATTATTTCGAGATCGTTACTGGGTACCTGAATCCGAGCCGCTCCGCACTGGCCTACTTCAAGAGGTTCACGATTCTCATCTGACTGGACACCCGGGAAAAAACATTATGGCGGGAATCATGTCACGTACGTACTTTTGGCCAGGCATGTCCAAGGACATCCGTTTATTTGTACGAAACTGTCGAGCTTGCGGGAGGAATACCGTGTGGAGAGCTCGTAAGCAAGGTCTTTTACATCCTTTACCGGTTCCAGAACGAACGTGGCACGAAATTTCAATGGACTATATCACCGGTCTGCCGAAAACGCCTCGAGGATACGAGAATGTTCTCGTGATCACCGACCGACTGAGCAAGGGTCCCATCTTCATCCCGACGAAAGGCCGCTCTAGTGAAGAGTTAGCAAAGGCTTTCATCACGCACTACATGGCGCATCATTCCTTACCACGAGCAATTGTCTCTGATCGTGGTGAAGAGTTTGTCCAAGGTATCTGGTCTTGGATTTGCAAGCTCCTCAGGATTAAGCAACGACTTTCAACTGCCTATCATCCCGAGACAGATGGTAGTACAGAACGTATGAACCAAGTCCTTGAAGAATACCTTCGTCATCATTGCACGTATTTTCAGACGGATTGGGATGAATGGCTACCGATTGCCCAGATTGCCATTTCAGCTCGAGATGCAACTTCGACAGGCGTGAGCCCTTTCTTCATGACCCACGGCTACCATGCAAATATCGGCAGCAGCGTTCAGCTACCAGAAGCAACCGATAGAGCTGGACCTCCTCGAAACCCGCTAGAAGCAGCGCGTGAAGTAGTTCGGAAAATTCAGCAATGTGCCGACCTGGCTCAGTCAACAATGGCATACGCACAGCAACGCCAGCAGGAGATAGCTAATAAGAAACGCGATCCACCTCCTGCCTATCGGGTGGGCGACGAAGTCTGGCTAGACCTGCGCAATGTTAAAGTAGACCGGCTTCGACGACGGAAGCTCGCCGCACTCCACGATCGATTCAAAGTTACCGCTCTAGTGGGACCAAATGCTTGCCGACTCGACACGCCTAGTGGAATACACAATGTTTTCCACACCTCTTTGTTACGGCCTGTTGCAAACGACCCTTTTCCGAGCCAGGTCCTCCACGACGCTCGACCGGAACCAATCTTGGACGAAGAAGGCGAGAAGACGTGGGAACTAGAGGAGATTCTAGACGTGAAGGTAGAACCAGAAAAAGGTCGCCGGGGACCATTGCACCGATGGTTCCTGTGTAAGTGGGTAGGTTACGCGGAGCCCACGTGGAATCATGCCGACTTCTGTGAGAATACGATTGCGCTGATTGACTTCGAGAAGAAGTTAAAGCGTAAGTTTTCAAAAGAGCCGCTCTGTAGATCAGCACCTCTGACTGCCGCTATACGTAAGCGACGTGGACGTTCATAACTGAAAGGTTTTTAACGCGTAGGACTCGGAGGAGGAGGGTATTGTTAAGGTCCTGACGCCTGTGGCTGAGTCCCAGGTTGAACTGTGAGGCATAGTTGTGGTGGTTGCTAGTTGCTATGGTGACGGCGGCTTGGCTTTGTGTACATAACCTCAGAGGAACTCTTCGAGAACCTCTTCTCTTCATCTTCGCAATAAATCATTTTTCAAAGGCACACTGAAGTCTCTCAGTGAGACCCTTTCACCTGGCTGACATCGGCTGCAACCCTAGGCACGCCCAACAGGGTCATAATGTCAGGCCTCAGCTGCAATCGATTGAGCAACCAGGTCTCGCCGTGTTGAATCTCGCTGGCGTTTCGGGAGTCGGTGAGGAAGGATTGGCCAGGGGAAGAAGCGTCCCAGTTGTCGACCAGCCGGCGTAGGTCATACCGTGGCATCCGCTCACCATCGTCCTCTGCCTCGCCATCGCTCTCCCCTGCCCCGAAACAGAGATCCTGCTCCAGCACCTTCCTCGCCGCCTGTGTCTCGTGGCTCACCAGCTCACGTAGCTGCTCCATCCTCAGTTGCACCTCCTGGTAGACGATCGTCTCCCCATCAGCGTGCCAACGTACCTGCGCCTGGTTGACGGTGTTCCTGGCAATCTCGAACCCCAGCAATCGCGTGCCGAGCAGCTCGGCCACAGGTCCTGGCGTGTCGTTCCGCAGCCAGCTGTCGCGGACGTTGGTGATGCAAGCTGTCAGGTCCTGGGCCTTTCCGCTGTCGACGAGCTGCAGGCTGTGCTGCAGCACCAGGAGCTGACAGTCGTAGATCAGCTGCGAGAGATAGGACGTGTAGTTGCCCACCTGCATCCAAGTCTTGCTGGCCGAATCCCAGGCCAACACCGCCGCGAACGATACCATGACCGAGTCGAAGGCACGTACATCGAGCCGGTGCTGGATGAGCGCAAGGCTGAAGCAAAGCACGGTCTGGTCGAGCTTGTGCAGTAGTTTCTCCTCCGAGCCTGCATTCTCTTCTCCCCCTTCTTCTTCTCCTCCTCCCTCTTGCCGTCCTTGCTCTTCCTCGTACAGCTCCTCGGCAGCCTTCCACATATCCTCGAAAGCCACCCGTTGCCGCGTGCTCGGTAGGAACGGGAGCTTATCCCCTACCCTCAGACAGCCGTCTTGAGTGACTCTGTAGTAGTAGCAGGCCAGCTTCTGCCAGCTGCGAATATAGGTCTGCTTCGACCTGCTATTCTGCAGCGGTTTGATCGGGTCCTGCGACATCTCGGCCCCACGGAAGGTATTCAGTAGCTTCGAGTTGAGCCTGCTGAGCCGCCTCTTCTCTTCGGTCCCGTGATAGTCGCGCTCGAGGACGGCCATACTCCTCCTCAGCACTCTGTCGACGCTGCTGCAGATCGCGGCCAGCTCCGGTTCCTGTTCACCCGCGTCGCCCGGAAGCTGATAAGAGTCTGCGATCTGGTCGAGCGGTAGGCCTTGCAGGTGACTGTGGTAGCCTGTCTGCCGCAACCAGGGAGTGAGCTCGGATATATGGTCGTGTCGCTCCACCAGGCCTTCGTCGCTATAGGCCCGCGCCTGCTTCTCCTGCGCCTGCCTGAAGCGAGCCTCGATCTCACTCCAAGCCTGAAAGCTTTGCCCATCTTCTCCCTGTCCTTGCCGTTGCTGCCGCCCCTGCCGTTGCCTCTGCTGACCATGCTCTTCCTCTCCCTGTCCTTGCCGTTGCTGCCGCCCCTGCCGTTGCCCCTGCTGACCATGCTCTTCCTCTCCCTGTCCTTGCCGTTGCTGCCGCCCCTGCCGTTGCCCCTGCTGACCATGCTCTTCCTCCCCCGTCTGCGGCGTCTCCGTGTCCACGAGGAAGTAGCAGACCTGGCCTTTCTTCGCCCACAGCGTCTGCAGACTGGCTGGACCATAGGCCTTCTCCGCGCGCTTACCTTTGCCCGGCCTCCGCTCGTGCTCCACTCGACCGTGCTGCTGCATGGTCTTCTCGCGAACGGCCAGGAAAGCGCAGGCCGGCGCGGAGCACACGTAGCCAAAGTGGATAGGGAGCCCGTCGAGCGGCCGGGTCCAATCGAGAGCTCTCCTGCGCGCCTCTGCAACATCGACACTCTGCGCAATCCGCGGAAGCCCTTCGAGAATCTCACGCCGCTGACGGGCGGGAAGACGGTGCCCGTCCCCGAGATGACGGCGTAGGGAATCGCCCGTATAGCAGGAGCCGTGCTCGGAACACAAGACGACCCCCAGCTCGTCGACGTAGCGCAGGCTCGCCGGTAGCAGCGCTGGCGGACCTGACGTTGAGCGGTCGCTGACTAAGCCGTCCTGTGAGGTAGCCGCTGGAGCTGGAGAGGCCGCTCCCGGGCTGCTCGCAGGCGTGAAACCGAGAGTGGGCGGCATCTCTGCGAGCGACGATTTGTTTCGCGCACCGATTGCAGATTCGGACTCGGGCGAGCGAGGCGATTCCGACGGTATCTGTTTCGACGCGATGCGACAGGATCGCGGTGGCGGACGGGTTTTGATGTTCGCGGGAGAAGGACAAACAGTGTTTGTCCTTCTCGGAAGGGGGTAAATCCGGTCCGGTTATCGATAACCATACAAAAAAGAAGGACAAACACTGTTTGTCCGTGGAACCTAGGCTTAGGATGGCCAATTCTACGTCGAGAACGAACCGAGACAGGGATCGTCAGGACTTTCCCTCCACCTTATCTGGTGGATACCTACATTTGGAACACAAAAAGTCGTCTTCCTTGCGGGTGTCATACGTCAACCCCCACAATCTGCCGCAATGTCAGTTTGGAATGCCTCAGATGTCGTTGTCACGGTTCTAACCTGACTGTTCTAGATATCACGTGACCTTAAGTCACGTGACCACCGATGTGCACTCTCAACACCTGAGAGCTCCATCTCCACACAATCTCTCTCTTTCTCCATAGCTAGATTCTAGTACAAATCGATACCTGCTATCAGCACCTCTTTCGATCCCTGACAGTCGTTGCCCAAGCTCTTTAAACATCGTATTTGCCTGAAGGGCGGGCTGGCCCCGGGACCGGCGCGCCCTATACATTGTATTAGCGCGTTTGCGATACGCAGGGTAGTACCCACTTCTACCAGGCGTCAGGAGATAATTCTCCACCACTCAATGAAGTGGCCATGACTACAACCCAAGTGGCTACTTTCCTACTTGCTGACCCGGCGCTCCATCCATATCTTCAGCAAGCAATAGTCTTCAATAAATACCATTATGGGTTCTAATAGATCTATTCTGTAGGGTCTTGGATCAAAGCATGTCTCAATTTGATAGAATGTAACAAATAAAGGCTTCTATTGGACAGCATTGAAATAAAATGAATGATACGAACTACCCCACCATATTCCTTTTGCTGCAGCACACTCCTGCTGTTCTAGAATGTCATAGTCGTTGAGATTCGGCAATAAAGGTACGAACAGGCCATTTTGCAATCGCACCTGAGTCAGTAGTTAGCCAGCAGTAGAGAGAATGATTCAGGTAGTAAATACCTGGAGAAAAGCGGCATAGTTGCAAGGAAACGAGCGCTTCCGACATCCTAAAAGCCTTAATGTTCTCCTCTCGTTTCCACGCCCCAAAGGAATCTCCGTACGACCTTCTCCGCCTTGGCTGAAAATTCCACGAATACCGGCATTAGACGAATAGGAAAGATAAATCGACTCAAGCCCGCATAGCTCGAGGTAAGAGGGCTCGAAGTATCCTTCAAACTGTAGGTAAGGACTGTTGATCGTTTTTACGGATCGTGGGATCCAGGTGCCGATTTTGTAGGGAAGGAGCGGGCGAGGATGAAGGCTGCTGTGAAAGGGAAGATCGATGTGTATCATACGACATTTAATAGGCTTGGTGTGTCAGCATCGGAATATATTGCCATGGGGAACATACTAACGTACATCGGAAACGATACGGATTCTTTCAAGCCGCCCTTCGATCACTTCGTCCATAAAAATCTTCTGCTCCCGACTGTTACTCCTTATCCATTTAGGCTTTCCCTTCTCGTTCAATGCAAAGGCAACATTACAGATTCCGAAGTGATTGGTTTGAAGTGCAAGTAGGGTCGGGGCTTCAAGGGTGAAGTCTATAGCGTGTCCCGCACGTTTGTCGTTTCGATTGCTTGCGCGGATGTCATGCAAGTACATCTCCCCACCAAGTTCTACAAAAATTGCTGTCATTTCCGACAGAAGATTTACAGTTCTTTCAGTGTAGACCTGACTTTCTTCCCCTTCTAAGAGCTGAATTGCCTGGATTCCCATAGTGACACGTTGTCGAGCAATATCTTGTTTAACGACGGAATTGAAAAACAATTTGTCCAGACTAGCAGTTATTGAAAGAGCCTGATCGGCTTGACAATACGATAGGATAGCCAGAAAGATTTCCGATGGAAGATGTAGAAGATGTTGGCGGAGAGATAGTTCGGCGGGAGCGCTATCCTTAGCTTGCCTGGAGTTGAACCTTGTAGCTAAGGCGTGTCGATCTAGACTGGATATAGGTAGCGTACCGCAGGTATTGATTTGAGGGTGTGTCGTGGTGACGGAGATAATGGTTAGTAGAGGTGTAGTCGAGCCGCGGCTGCCAGCGGCAAAGCGAATGAGCCTTTCGCAATGACGATGAACAAGATATAGTCTAGGGAGAGTTCCAATAGCGCGAATGGAATACGAGGTGATCGGCCCCACAAGGAGTTCCCTGCGCACCTGATAAAAAATGGGAACCACATCATCAAGGTTCTCTTGACCTGGCAGCGTCGTTACAGCTCGGTAAGATTTGACATTGGTATGGTTAACGCTCCCACCACAAAGCTTGCATTCAGGCTCGTACCAAGCCCCTTGTGGTATTTGCGACACTTGCTTTGCCATGAGAAAGAGCGAAAAGCTCGTTCGGGGCCTTGAGAAGTTGAAAGAGGCCAGTAGGCGGACGGCTGAATAGCACGTGACCTGTAGACAGGGCGAGGTTGATTGAAAGTGATCTCTGTGGAAATGCAGACAGCTCTGCTAAATACATGACGGAAAGGACATTTGCAGAGAGCTCATTCAGCTGGTACTACGTAGTATGTAGTGTACAACCTGACACAGCCTCAGGCTCAGCTGGTATGGACATCATTGGACGACCTGTCGCAACCCGGGAATACTGCTTGTGGTACGGTAGTGCAGACCGGTGGTGTGGGGAAAAGCCAATAAGTAGATGCATCACATTGCACGTTTGGAGGTGCAATAACGCAGTAAAAAGCAAGCTCTTTGGAGAACGCACAAAACGTTACACCCGGATATTTGGACAAGTAGGAATCGCTTCCATACTCCCCGTACAAGACTTCTTCGTGCTGTGCATGAAAGAGTCCTCCGTTATGGCTTACTCCATATTGAAGTTGTGCTATGGACCGCCCCGCTCCTCCGGCAAGGGTGAGCTGCTCTCTGCTCTATTTGAGAAGCCTATTTGAGAAGCCTATTTGAGAAGCCTATTTGAGAAGCCAACACAAGCCGCAACGCCCCTTTTGATTTCCTCGCGGCTTCACCTTCGCATACCCCTGGGCGCTTACTATCCCGAAGATACACACTTTGATTGCAGATTCATTGCAAGTGTTGCAGAGAGCGCTCTCTCTCGCGTAGATGGCCGAAATCGGCTACATTTCGTGAATCCAGGCTCGCGATGACCCCACCCTCATCTCTCCGCTCAGATAGTATCAATACAAGCAACTTCTCAGCTCTGTACAGAGCGAGCACCCCCACACTGAGTTACCGCTGCATTTTCTGTGACCTCTGCCTCTTGCGAGCAACCCCGACCTGTCCTGCAACAAAACTCGAGTGGTTGAGGCTGCCAAGGTTGAGGATTTACGTCGCACGGGCCGCGACAGTCGCGGCCCGTGCGCCCAAAATTTTGGATTGAGTCGATTGACTCCGATTGAGTCTCAAGCTCAGAACCTCAGCCTGCCTATTTACCACGCAGCTTCATCATCGCGCACCAGACACACGCTGCTATCAGATCGCTCATCCTGTTATAGGTGCTTCCATTTAACCTCCTACCCACCCTTGTCTACAACATATTCTTTCTGTACATATCTTGCAGCACGTACTTCAATAATATACATGCTTGCGGCAGGGGCTGACGGCTGATCCTCGACGAGCACTCTGCTTGGTCAAGAATCAGCACTTTGTGCTTTTCACCCAACAGATGCTGGATCACAGTCTGTTTGACCCTGCGCCCCCCCCCTCCCCTCCTTTTTGTGTCATGATCTACTATGATTCATCATCATGTGACCGCCTGCGATAGATAGAAGAATTCCGAGCACACTGTGCTCAAGTGGAACCTAGGGTTAACGACCTAGTGGAGTTCTGATCGCAGAGCTTGGAGCCACAAAATCAGAAGAGAAGACGCTGGACTCGACACAGAAACACGATGTCGCAGCTCTAGTGTCCTAAAGTGCCGCCGCCGAGCGAAGGAAAGGCGGAAAGGTACACCTAGGTCGAGGAGAAGTGATGAAGGTGGAGGTGTGGAAGATATAAGGAAGTTCGGCAAACGAGAATTTGCAAGATGATCGAAGTACCTCCATCGCAGGTGCTGGAGTCGCTCCTTCTTGAAAGGAGCACTACACGATGCGCGCCATCACCTGACAAACGCGATATCACATCATGTCCTGGAATGTAAACATCGTCGAGAAAAACGAAAGCAACGTCGCATTGCCTACTGATCTATTTAAAGCCAAAATTGATTTCCAAATTCGAGGAAACAGTTTGCGAACAATGGGGCATGCGCGCGACCCATGGGAGTGGGACATGGTGGGAGGTGAGTGAATAACTTGTTGGATATTCTTCGCCTTTCCCCATCCACATCGCGAGCAAAAGAACTGCATATTGGGATGTCAGTACAAGGTTTGAGGTCAATTACAGGAATCCAACTGTGTTCTAGGTCAGGAGAATGGGCCTTGGATTACTCCCATCAGTTCCGAACGACCAAAGTTGTGAAATTGAGATTGCGGGTGTACCTGGTATAAAACCTTCCACCCTTATACAGTCCTCCTGCTCCATAATCTTGCAAAACGCTCGCCAGGGGAACATCAAGTCCCGTGAGCAGGAAAACCGAACAGCGGCAGTCCCTACGGCTTCGTCCATCCAATCCGATTAACCTGCGCCCTCATCGCCGGCGTCCTCGCACTCTGCGGCTTGACATCAAACCTCGTCGGCGGGCTCCAAAAACGGTCCGTCTGATAAAAGTGGTCCAGCCGCGCCGCCTCCGCGTAGATCTCCTTCGCCGTCGCCGAAAACACCCCGTTCTTCGTATTGGTCGTGATCCACGCCGCCCAGTGAATGTTGTAGCTCCAGCTCATGAGGGCGTGGAAACGCGCCGGCAAAACACGGCCCATGTCGATGGCGTCAATGTCGACGTCGGCCGGCATCAGCGAGCGGAAGTATTGCGGGATGATGTGGTGCCATTGCGGGTTCCAGTCGTTGTCTTCTTCTTTCCGTGGCGCTTTCTGACTGGCTAGGACGCGTTGGCGCGTCTCTACGTCCCAGGGCATGGGGTACTTGATGGTTGGAGGAGGGGCTGTTTGTGCGGGAGCCACCTGAGGCGCAGGCGTAGTTACCTTCGCGGTCGGGGGAGTGACCGATGGCCAGCCTGGCGGCGGGACAAAGTTGGGTCCGATGGGGTTTGAAGATCCGTTCAGGGGGTACGAAATGGCCGGGACCATGGAGTTGCCGATGCCTCCTCCATGTCCATTCTGGATCATCCACGCGGTAAGAGCTACGGCACCGACCGCCAACGCTGCGAGTCCTCCTGCCGCGGCTGCGCCTATTCCGACGGCCTCAGTAGCACCGACAGCGGCTCCTGTGGTTACGGCAGCTGTCGTTGCTCCTCCGCTGGCGACGGCTCCTCCGACGGCTACAGCTTCAGTGCTCGCCACCGCTCCTGTAGCTAGCGCAGGTCCTGCTGCCACTCCAGCTCCAGTGGCCGCCGCCTCCGCAGCAACCGGCGCAGCACCAGCTGAAGCAGATCCGCCAATCCCAGCCGCGGTTGCGACCTTGTGAGTAACTTCCGCCAATTTGGCCACGATATCGCCAGGAAACATTCCATTGTCATCGACAAAACGGACGGGGTTGTTTCTGGAGAACACAAACACATTCAGATTGTCCTTGACACCAATCGGGTCGGGGGAGATCCATTTGCACATCCATGGTGCGTAGTACCTCGCGCCGTAGTAGTACAGTCCTGTCTCCTCGTCTCGTTCTTTGCCGTTGAAGCGGTACCGCTTTGGTATTTCCGTCTGCGAGGGGGAGGATTGGTAGGATGTCTCGCCGAAGGGTGTGTATTCTTCATAAGAGCTGATTAGGGCGTCCTGGTTGAGTTCCAGGACGACGGAGCCGATATGGTTGTCGAATTGGTAGCGATGTTGTCGTCGAGCGGTGTTGGCGTCAGTGCCTTGCGTGAGACTCTCCACCAAAGCAACACGGGATCCTCCACCCTTGATTTCAAGCGTCTCCCTTTCGAGGCCAACGGTTCTGCCGTCACCATTGTACTTTCGGAACAGCTGGAAAGAGCCGACATAGAACCGTTCCTTCATCTTCCTAGGTTGTTCGCCTGCAGCAGCCTGGGATTCGTTCACCTTGCGGACACGCTGACCTTTCCCATCGTAGACGTAGTAAGTTGTCTCCGGAGTACCCCCGTTCCGCACAATCTGCTTCGACGAACTGCGGAGTTGGTCCATGATATCCCAGTCCATCCGCTGAAGCTGCGGCATGGACGTGATGTTGCCATGCAAGCCTGCATTCCCTTCATATCCATACGACTCGGTGATCCCGCTCACAGAAATACTCGTGACTCGATTACTCTGGTGGTCGATGAAATTTGGGTCCAGCGAGATTGGATTCGGCATTGCGCCCGGAGAGTCGTAGGAATATTTTCTTGTCCATCCTGGCTGGGTCGAGGCGCTGCCCGTGTGCCTGACTGAGAGAACATTGTCAGCATAGTCGTATTCGTAGACTTCTTCATATTGAGCGACCGCGGAACCATCGCTCGGGATAATGTCATCGCCATTGCTTGCACCCGAAGGCATACGGCCCATAGTGGGGCCTCTTTGACGAAAATCCTCGCGACCAGATGCTCGCACCAGACGGTAGAACGAATCGTACGCAAAGTCGGCGCCTGGTTCAATGACAGCGTTGCGGAAGTAAGTCGCTAGCAAAGCATCGTCCCGAATGTGGGAAACATTTCCGACGGGATCATACGTGTAATTCAGGTCCTGAAGTACTTCCCGTCCGGTTCTGGAAGGGCGGGTGGTGGTAAGGCGTTTGAGGCGGAATGTTAAAGAATTGTATTCGCGCCTCGTGGAGACCCCATTTCCGTATTTGATAAAAGCCAACTGGCCTTTAGCATCGTGCTCTGCACTCTCCATGAATGCCGTGGAGGCCTCTTCCCCTTGGATGTTTGCGCGGATCTGCTCCAAAGTGCCCCCTGCGTTGTAGGCGTACTGGACCACGCTCTGATCAGGTGACACTACCTTCATCGGACGGTTAACGGCGTCAAAGGTGCTGGTGGTTGTGTGCACAGCATCCTCAAGAGGGACCTGGGTCTTCCAGTTGAGAGTACTCTTGTAGTTTTGCGCGAATCGACGACTCCAACCAGTCATATTTCCTTTGAAGTCATAGCCATTCATGGTTGATACGCCGGCTTGGTCCAGTACACGGATGATCTTTCCTCTGGAGTTGCTTGTCGATGCTTCGGATTCTGTCAGCCCTCTTCCCACTTTTGGTTCGCCGTATTCGATCTTCTGGACGAGGACGCCATCACCTGAATTATCACTCCAGAGGTACTCTGTTGCCCGGCGGAGCTCATCGTATGTAGTCATGTGGCGGAAACCACGGCTGCTCCACGAGAACAATGATTTCCCGGAGACGTCGGGAAGAGACCATCGCTCCCCAGAGTCAATGTTCGCCTCGTGAATGCTGGATCCGGACATGTCAAAGTTTGTGTGAAGAACAAGACGCCCGAGTCCATCGAAAAGTTGGCGAATGTTGCCTTGAATGTCCGCGTGTGATCTGGTGGTACGACGAGCGTTCGAATCGCTCGCTTGGAATGTCATGAAAGCACTCCCTAGAGGATCAAGATGTGACGTGGTCGGAGTGTTCACATGGCTCTTCGTCTTTTCCGCAGCTGCCTTCTCCTCTGGGCCGAGCTGTCCCTCAATGCGCATGTCATACCACGAAGGGAGATATTCGTCGGCGGGAAGGCTCTCGAAGTAATGCCCGACATTAGGGTCATCCCTGGGATTGGAGATCAGAATATTATCGTTGGCATCGTATTTTGTCTCGGACCACGGCGTCGATACCACCTTTTCGACGGAGTGGTCAGGGTGTAGTGTTGCGACAACGCGCCCAAGAGGGTCATAGAAAAGAGTCGAAGCTACTCCGCGTAAAGATTGGTTGATGTCGTGAGTACCGTCGAAAAAGGGTTCGTATTGTTTCACTGGATCTCCTTTGTTGTTGTGCACGACCCAACCACTTCCAATCCATCGATCCGCATTGGCATCAGCTCCGCCGTCAACAGCTCCTGATTTAGCTTGCACTTTCTGCTGGATGATTCGTCCAAAGCCGTCCGAGTATGAGAATGCAACATGAATTGCAGCCGCGTCATTGGAATCTGCGGAATGTACCTCTCGAACGATAACAGCCGCATAGTTTGGGGACTTTGTCGCAGCGTCTTTCCAATATCGGTTCTGGTTGTACATCACACGAAGTGTGGCATTTCCGAGGAGGGATCGCGCAGCCGGGCCTCTGGGATCCGCAAAGAACTCGTCAAGTTGTAAGGGCGTAGGGTCGAGCTCCAAGCCATCCACCGTGTCTCCGAAATTCTCGTGGACCTTTCCCCTCGTGGCAGAGCCTACCACCAAGCCTAGCGCATCAAATGCTGCTTCGGTGCGATTGCCGTTGGGGTCTGTGATTTGCTTTGGAGAGAGGACTCTGTAGTCGATGGAAGCTACGGTCGTGTTGCCCAAAGGATCTGCTGTCTGGACAGGCATCAGGGAGTAGTCGTCATACCGGACAGAGACTCGGTTGGTGAAAGCATCCACAAAGGATCGTGGCTGGAAGAAGTGCTGCCTTGCATCCGTGAGCTCTTGCATTGGAGTTGCGGGCTGGTCGGAACTGAAGAAAGCTCGGTTTGACGGCTTCCACCAATGTCCGTCGTGGTCAAGATCAATGTACCCAGCTTGCCCAGGCCCTGTCCCCCCCAGAACATCACCGGGCTCGGGAAGTAGTTCCTCTGATGATCCATCTGGTCTCGGACGATTGTATACTGCATCCAGTAGTCCGGGAGTGAAACAAAGAGTGTATTCGACACCGGGAAGAGCAAGTGATTCGAGTTTGCCGAGTGGAAGTACATCACTGAGGTCGTCACGCCTGTACATAGTCCGCGATTTGTGGATGAGGCGTTTCTGCTTCGAAGACGACTGCTGGAGATTCTCAAACGGCGTCTCTACTAAAGAGAGAATGGGCGCCATGTTGGGAGCCCCAAAATCGTCAAAGGTGAACCGAGTTTTCCCTGCCTGAACTTGGAATCCGGAAAGCTCATACTCTCGGGTTTCGGAAAGGACAGGGTTACGGAAGTCATCAAGCTCGTAGACTGAATTGGTAAAGTCGTTCTCCGAGTATGTAATCATGGGCGTGGTCTGGCGGAGCTTGTCAGGCCCGGTCAAAGGACTATTTCCTTCTGGCCGACCGTAAGCAATCTTGATCTCTTTCTCGATGTTTCCGAAACGATCGACTTGGAGCGTTAACTGATGTTGAACCCTGGGATCTCGAATGGACCTTTCGTAGATGTAATTCACGGATTCTCGAGGATGAAGAGTGAAGACGGAATGGGAGTGGACGTCCTGCACAGATTGCAAAGATTCAACAGTGAAGTTGCTGTCCCGAACGCTGTACGGAATGTCAGCCAGGGAAGATCCGTCCGCGCTGTACACCTCCTGCCGCAGGATAGTGCCTTTCAATGCTCGACACGATTCACGATAGGATTCGGCATCAATTATTCTGGATGGCACTACTGTGTCGGGGAGTAAAGTCGCATAGAAGGAACTCAGTGCGCGTTGGTCAGACGAAGGAGGAGCACCAAAGTACTCGTGGGTTAAGTAGCGGCTGACCTTTCTGTCGTCGAAGTAGGCACCGGTATGAAACCAGGTCTTGGTATGCACCGGCGGAACACGCCACAAAGGTGTTGCACTCGCAGAAGCGTCGTTGGCGGTAGTTGCGAAAAGCTCCGTGTCCCACTGGTCTACTCTTGCAAAGCCCCGAAACTCTCTCTCCTTGCCATCAAAGTAACCATGATGATAGCTGTAGCTCTGCACAAGACGATGATTGCCAACGTGATCAATCGTTTCCAGTTTCTCGATGCAATGGACTGGGAAATGGAGTCGAGTTAGCCAAGGAGTCCCTCTTTGTTTGTCATCGAGGTAGAACTTGGTGGAGGGAGCATAGCGGATGTTGATTTTTTTCCCGAGGTTATTCGTGATGCTGACGAGAAGATGTGGTTTCTTCCCGGACGTGAGGTCTACGTAACGCAGGGGTTGCGGGGAGGGCATAGGCAAAGCAGATGACCAGACGAGACACGCGGTTCCATTTCCAATCAGATCCACCGCTTCGACTGTCGCCGCGTCGCTCAGATTCGGGAGACATTTAAGGGTCTTTGGACCGGAGAAGGAGTTCCCTGAATGATTCAAAAACATGTTGACGTGGCTCAAGCCGACATAGAGAATATCAGTGGTCCCAGATCCATCGACGTCGGCTAGCCGGATTCTTTTCTGATGGAAGGTATCGTCATCGTCGAAGCGGGGCGAATTGGCCATCCTGATCATGGCTCCGAACCTGCCGTATCCACAGTTCGGCCAGTAGCATACATCTCCGTTCCTGATGCGAATAAAGTCCTGCAGCCCATCACCCGACATGTCCGCCAGATACATGGCCTCTTTGGAATCCGAAAGTACGCATGTGGGACGTGCTTGTTCGTCGAAAGGCTGTGCGATCATCTGATTGGGGCCGTAACCGTGCTGCCCAAGAAATGGATACCAAGAGAGGAGATGGTCACCGCACAACAAAACGTCTGGCAGTCCGTCTCCGGTGAGATCGACAAATTTGACCGTAGGGTCGGACGTGTCCACATTAGGAAAGTCGGGGAAGGTGTGCAGTACCGACCAGTCTCCGCCCTTGCTCCGCTCATGATATCCCCATACTCGACCTCCGGTTTGAATGAGATTGAGATTCCCAGAGCCGAGGATGTCACCAAAATGGGCGCCTTCAGTCACGGATCGATTTGGACGAGAATCGAGTATCTCAAGGCCATCGAGCTTCGCATGTTTAATTTCGAAACCATCGTCCCCCGTAACAAGGTTGTTGGGACTGAGGTTTCGCCAGTAGAACCAACCGCTTGCTTGTTCTGTCAAAAGCCCTGTCATACCTTCGCCGTCAAGGTCGATCCATTTGTAAGTGGAGGTATCAAAGACTGTAGATGCTCTTTCAGCTCCAGCTTGGATGACCTCTTTGACCTGCAACCGTGAGAGCTCTTCGTTGCTTGGGAAAGTGGCGTAGGCGAACTCCAATGGCGGTAAACTCCGCTTCTTATATGCTGATTCTCGCGGGTTGAAGGAGAAGCCGGACTGGACCACAGACGTGAGGTATGTTGCCGTGCCATTCTCATCGTAATTGAACTCTGTTGCGGAGACCAAATAGTCTGCAACTGGAAGCTCGTCGAAATGATGGAACATGAGAATCCGGCGGCAGAGTCTATACACTCGAATCTCAAAACCGGGCCGGTAGGTCGAGAAAGAATCTGGTCGGCAAAGCCAAGGCGTAGAATCGGAAGGCTTGGGGTTGATGGTGTCGTATTCGCCGTAGTCGAAAACGACGGAAAACTTCCAGCTGTTTCCGGGGATCGCAGAAGCACTCATGGGCAACCAGTCGTCGTTGCGATTGGGGATCGTGTTGCCGTACTGGATACTTTGGAGATGGCGATTCGCCGAGCGACTGACATTGGATCGGTTGGCCTCGTTTGGGTCTGTTGTTGGCACGTTTGACGAGTTTTCGGGTTTGTAATTGAAGATCATGGCATTCCCACGTGCATCGTAGATCTCAGACACGAGCCACGAGAAGACGCGAGCACTCTGGCCCTGGATGTAGTTCATATCGGGATCCTGGATCCGGGATCCGTCATCCAGGCCGAAGATGGTTGTTTGGTTGGCGGGACTGATGGTTCGCCAGTGAATGTCGTCAGGATTGTTCACGTTGGTCCATCGCTCGATGCGCATGAAAGAAGTGTCGATCCGTGGGGAATACTTCCTGACCAGATAGCTATTCCTTGCAATTTCGTCGAATGATGGCTTGTTGTTCTGATCCAAGACGATGCGACCAAGAGCATCGCGTTTGAAAAGGGGCACAAGATCCTCGGAATCAGCGAGTAAGAAGACGTCGGAATCGTGACCTTCGGGGGTCTGCTGGTATTTCGGGAGGCCCTTGTCTGTCTTTCTGGTGATAGATGGAATTCCGGCCAGCTGGAATCCCAATCCAAAGACACTGTTCCCCGAGCCGGAGTTGTAGTTGACAGATAACTGCGGCTGAACACCTCGAGCTGGACTGACTTTGATTGGAATCGACGCGCTTCCGGTTCCTGTACTACTGTTGACATCGAACTTCTCGCCTATACCGTGAATTGAGCCTCCGCCCTTTGGCAGACTCAAGGAGGGAGCTGCTGGGAGAGCGCTTGCGCTTGGAGCTTGGGTGGAAGTATTCTGGTCTCCGTTTCTGTCATCCGCTTCCAATGCGGCATGTGGAAGGGCATTTTGTAGCGACTGATATGCCAAAGGACTGAATATTTCAGACCGCGATGATTCCTGGGCCTGGATGGTCTGCTGGAATGGTATTGGAAAGGCCATGATAGAGGAGGATGGCCTGGCTGATTGCTTCGGGGTTTGCTACGAGCCCGGGGGCAATCCGCAAACCGCAAACTAGCTCTTCGACAAAACGACTACCATGAGGAGATTGACCACATATACGTACTCTCAGCTCATCTCGTGATCCTTTGGGTGGCATTGTCCCGCCCAGTTTCGCGAGTTCAGCTGCGGCGCCACTCGCGAAGAGGACCTTGGCAGCTGGAGGATAGAGCGCTCTGGACCTTCGTGGAGACATTGCTGTTCTCGCGATACGAGGGGCTTCAAAGAACGTTAAGAAGAGTCGAATCGACGTTGTGTTGTTGTCGTTGTTGTTGTTGTCTTCATCTTCACATCTCCAACGTCAACATTCCATCCCCACCCCTCTCCGCTCCGCCGCCTAGTGGAGTGCCGTCGGAGAAAGGTTTTCCCGGGCCAAACTCCGACGTCCCCCTCCTTCCCCCTTGATTACCTGTTGTGGTGGATGATGATGGATTGAGCTATGGAGGGCGAGGTGCTAGTATACATTGGGTGCACGTGACATATCACGTGATGGCACAACACTCCCCTTCAGCTCGCACTTGATAGCTGAATCGAAGAAATAAAATAGTGAAGAATGGACTGTGAGACTGGCTTTGTAAGAGTATCAGCAAGCTGCTCATCTGTCCGTACAAATTGTGTCGATATATTGCCTTCCCGAACCTGTTCGCACAGCCAATGGTACTTGGTAAGGAAATGACGGTTTTGATTGGTAAGGATACCTGTATTTGCACTCGAAATTGAAGCTGTATTATCCATATGAAGGATAGGAGTAGTGAGAATCGAATTAGATGGAAGAACTTCTTTAAGAAGGTCACAAATCGGTTGAATTTGAAGTCCAGCTTCGTATGCGGCGATGAATTCGGAATGGCATGTGCTTGTCGCTGTGAGAGTCTGCTGTTTGGATTGCCAAGAGATTGGATTGCCGTTGAGAAGAGTAATACGTCCAGAGATACTTCGGGCGTCCTTGCCGGTGGCAAATGAAGCATCACTGTACGTGTGTAGTTCCAGTCTGGGCGAGTCTGTGCCCTGTAGCATCATAGTATATGAGGCTGTAGACTGTAAGTAGCCGAGGAGGTCCTGAAGCGCTGCCCAGGCCTTGCCGTATGGCTGTTGGGAAAATCGTGAGATGTGATTGATTGCAAATTGCAGATCAGGTCTGGTTTGGCAGGCAAGAAACATAATTTTGCCAGTGATCCGTTGATAGAGCTGGTGATCGTAGCCTGGCTCGTCACTCTGTGGGATCAGCTTTGTAATTGGAACGGTCGACTTGCGTGCAAGGTGGCCAAATTGTGCCAGAATGGCTTGTGTGTAGTTGGATTGAGAAACGAAAATCTTTCGCGCCTGGCGATCTCTCGTGAGTTGTAGACCAAGGTAGTTTGTTGCAGATCTATGGTCTTTGAGCTTGAAAATTGCTTCAATATTCTCCTTTGCTGTATTGACTGGTGTTTCGGGGCCGTAGATAGCGATGTCGTCGACGTGGACCGTGATGTAGGTACCGGATTGTGGTTGGATGAAGAGGCATTCGTCGTATTGCGAGGCTTGAAATCCCTGTTTCTCAAGTTCTGCGCGAAGCTTTGAGTACCAAGCAAAC
>ML977178.1:21987-54894 GCA_010015705.1 Aulographum hederae CBS 113979
TGGTGAACGCGCGAGCCATCCCAAAGAATGAAAACTTTCTGGCCTTTGTGTCCGATGTACGCCATTGGTTTAGCGCGGGAAGACATCTTGTTACTCGGCTTTTGAGGGTTCGTTACCCACACGAGTGTGCCACATGGACGGACCTTGGTGTAGAGGGGTGATGGCTTTTGGTGGAGTGATTGGAAAGGAGTGGTTGGAGTTGTTTCCTCTCCGAATGTTGGTCTTGGTGCTAAGTTGATGTGAAGCAGAGCAAGTGGAAGTAGTAGTACCCAAAGAGACTGAGGAAGCTTGGATTGGATCAAAAGTGAGCGTGTCGTTGTAATAACGGTGCGATTTGAACGTTCTCCAATACCGTTCATGTCTTGTGTGTAGGGCGGTGTAGTTTCGAGAGTGATTCCGTGTTCTCGGAGGTATGTTTGGAATCCAAATTGTTCCCATTCTGGAGCGTCGTCGGAGTGTATAACCGCTACAGAGGTATAGGGAATGTGTGGAAATTGAGTCTTGAGAATGCTGAAGAGATATTGTAGTTTCACGACAGCCTGACTCTTGTGTGAAAGTGAGAATGCCCATTTGTATCTCGAAAAATCATCAGTGACA
This sequence comes from Aulographum hederae CBS 113979, assembly GCA_010015705.1. NCBI lineage: Eukaryota > Fungi > Ascomycota > Dothideomycetes > Aulographales > Aulographaceae > Aulographum > Aulographum hederae. The sequence continues at coordinate 22,585 of ML977178.1, forward strand.
ACGAGAACGTATCGAGCCTGTGATGAGTTGAATGGAAGAGATTCTTTTCCTCCAAAAATGTCGAAATGAAGCTTTTCAAATGGTCGTGTAGCACGTGGCATGTGCTGATGGGTGGGCCGTTTAGTTGCCTTGCTTTGGGCACAGATATCACAGGAAGATGGTGGTGTTCCTGTCTTGATGTTGATGAGCTTAGCATTGGCAAGCTTGCGGATCTGTGTGTGAGAGAGGTGTGCCAGTCGACTGTGCCATTCATCCAAGGTAGCAGAAGGTGGTTGGGCTGTGGAATCCTCTGGAGCTGTGGGACGCGGTCGTACGTGGATGACGTCGCGAATTGGAGTCTCCTGTTGGGCTGCCTGTGTAGGCTCCTGTGTTGGCTGCTGTATTGGCTGCTGTCGTGGTCTGACGTGGATGACATCTCGGATTGGTGTCTCCTCTCGTGTGGTATCTTGGCGTGTAGCTGCTGCACGGCGTGTCTGCACTGCAGAAATTGGAATGTGTGAATGGACAATGTAGAGCTTGTCGTGAAGGAGTTCAACGTCGAAAAAGTGGCGTCCTTGTGCCGCGAGTGAGGCTGTCTGACAGTGGCCTGTCCTGCGTGGATGGAATGTAATCGATGGTTGCAGTGCAAAGAGTCGTCCGAAGCAGATTAGGTTCTCTGATGCATCTGGGCAGTAGTAGACATTGTAGATGGTCAGGGGGCTCGGAGAATGAATGACTACTGTGCCAATGCCGTGGACATCGAGAGTGCCGCCGTTAACTGCTTTGAAAGTCTGGGAGATTGGCTTGAAGTCTGTAAACCATTCTCTGTCGTTGAAAATATGATGTGGAGTACCGCTGTCGAGGCAAGTAGCAGAACGGTTTTGTAGTGACTGAATAAGAGAAATTGAACCGAGTGAGGACTTTTTCTCCTGTGGGAGCTTCTCTTGAAGTTTTCTAAAGTACTCCTGGAATTTAGGAGGTGCTTTTTCTGGGTGGAGCACGAAGCAATCTGGGCCGTGTGTTTTGCTGCAGATATTGCAAGGCTTCGTGTTTTGTGTCGGTGTTTTGATGGAGCCAACGGTTGAGGTGTGGGTACTCGGTTTACCGTAGCTTAGAAGTCTCTCAAAGATGTGATCGATGAGATATTTCGAGTCTCGTTGCTCTTGATTAAGCGTGTGTTCGATTTGAGCTTGGATGTTCTTGTCTGCGCGGCCGATAGCGTTCAGAACAAGTGTTGATGACAAGACGTGGAATGCCTCTTCAGGTGATGAGGTGTATTCCTGGATCTGTGAGAGAAGAGTTCGAATACGCTGCTGGAAGGTCTCGACTGATTGGAACCGATTGTAATTGAGATAGCTTAGGTCGAGAACAGCCTGTGCGACTTGGTTGATATTCTTCACGTTGTAGCGCTGCTGTAACGTCTTCCAAGCTTGGTTCGCCGTAGTGCAGTCACGAATCTCTTGCTGAATGGATGAAGCAATATTCAGGGCAATAAGCGAGAATGCAAAAGCTTGTTGTTGATGGCTGCAATTGGAGGTCGCGTTTTGAAAAGCGTCCCACACTCCGTATGCTTTGGCAGTATACTCGATATTGAAGGTCCAACTCTTGTAATTTTGTCTCCCCTTGAGCTTGTCAACGGTTGGTATCGTGTTGGGTAGTCGTACGGTCTCGGATAAAGGTGAGGTCGATGTGACTTGAAAAGATTGTGGAGCCGGTGTTTTCGAGTCGTCTGGTGTTGGTTCAGATGGCTGCGGCGTCGGTAGTCGAGAGAGAAGTATATCGAATTTGGATGTGAGATCCTCTTGTTGTCTTTTGATTTCTTGCTGATGACGTGCAAGGATCTGTTCAATTTGATGGAGTCGTTCGTCGTCGGGATCAGGTGACGATGGTTGTGAGCGAGGTTTTTGCGATGACGATTCGCCTTGTTGCTGAGCTTTTGCTCTGTTTCTGTTGTTCATATTGGATGAATTGATTGATTTGAAAGGTGATTGGATGGGCGCAGGGTTGTATGCTGCAAGGGCAAGCACTCGTGAGAGCGAGCTCTTTGGTCGGTTGCGAAAAGTCTGCAGGGTTTGGGGTCGGTCAAACGCTGTAGATGAAGTCGGTAGATGGACTCTTTTCAATGGTTGATCATCAAATGCATAGAAAAGGACGTATATGCAATGGGATTGCGGAAAATGAGAGGGGTCATAACCTGTTGTGGTGGATGATGATGGATTGAGCTATGGAGGGCGAGGTGCTAGTATACATTGGGTGCACGTGACATATCACGTGATGGCACAACATTACCTATGCGATGGCAGCGCTCAACAACTTGTCGCCAAAGCTGCGAGATCGTCTCCAGATTCTCAAAAACATCATTCCAGAGGCTGAGCTGAACCTTGAATCAACCATACAGCCAGACTCGTCAGCAACGCGCTTCCATGTCCCCGACATTCCCCCAAACACTCCCCTCATCCGCCGTGGACTTTTGCTGCGGCTGGGATTCATCAACAACCTTTCCAGCATCCTCGACGACTATGAACCTGTCGTCTCCTCCATTGCGGGCTCCCCAGATCGTTTCGAGTCTATTCAAGATGTCGCCCTCAAGCTTGGCCCCACAGATTTGGCCGCAAAGGTGGATGCGAACACAGTCCCCCAACACATCATTGACTTGGCAGCATCGCTCCAACCGCCAACTGCAACTCCTGAAGTGATTGCTGCTAAACGAAAGTCTCTTTACTCCCTAGCATTGCGCAAGTCCCTTTTCGATGCAGAGCCAAATGCCGTTGTAGTCCAGATGCTTGACGCAGGCGAGTTGAACTTCGAGGACGCCAATACGTCGCAAAAGATCCGTGCAGTCCTTTCCACAAATCTGGACTGGGACTTCCGCGTCAAGTCGGTCAACTCTATCCTTGATAAACCTGCCACGCTCTCCGCGGTACCCGAGATTGAGCATCCTAAGATCATTAAAACCCTTCGATTGCTTTCTCGGCTTCAGGCCATCTCTCCATCTCCCGAGGTCATCCCGTCGTTGATCCAAACCAACATTGACTCCGCATTCCAGGTGGCCAACATACCCAAGGCTGCTTTCATCAAGACATTCAATAGCCCCAATGGCGACACCGAGACGGCCGAGCTTGTTCACGCCAACGCGACCAACATCAAAGTCCGGAACGAAATGCTACTGCTGAGTGGAATCCAAGGCATTCGAGGGACGGGAATCAAGACCATCGATGGAACGAGGGACATTGGCTTTCGCCATGCCGCTTATCTCAACGGGCTGCGAGAGCAAAGCGGCACTGTCAGCATGGACACTCTCTTCGGCGACATTACGAATATGTGCGAGTGCGATGAGTGCCTCTCGGTTCACAGCGCAGCTGCATACTACGTGGAGCTTCTGCAGTTCCTCCGAAACAACAATTTGGATCCTACAAATCCTCACACGAACGAGAAAGTGATCTCCGGCACGCTTCTTGAACGGCTCGTTCAAAGGCGGCCGGACCTTGGGTACCTAAAGCTGACTTGCCAAAACACCAACACCGTCATGCCCTATCTGGATCTTGCAATGGAAGTGATGGAGTCTTTCGCGGCACACGCTCCTGCCATCGACCCTTACAATACCGACGACGGCACAACCAGCCTGGAGCTGCTTGCTGAACCAAAGCATGTCAATCTCGTCGCATACGAGGCCCTGAGTAAAGCTGTTTTCCCGCCGAGTGCCCTTCCATATTCTCTTCCAGCCACAACCATGCGGGAATTCTTGAAAGCCCTCGGAACCAGCAACCAAGAGCTTCTTTCATCCTTCCGGCCCAGGTATCAACCTGAAGCAGGCACTAACTTCACCGCCCTCGAGCTATCCGAGTTGCAGAAGCTGTTCACCGTCGCCCAAGATCGACACGGAGATGCGGAAGCCCTTCAAATGACACAAGGAGAATACGTTCTCATCACACAGGAAGCATTTTACCCGAAACGCTGGTTCGAACTTACCCAGCGCCCAGCTTTTGATGGCTCCGATGTCGCATATCGAAAAACTATCGGATTCAGTGACAACGCGGCATCCAGGTTCGGATACAACTCCCCTGAAGACCTTCTCAGCATTGATCCTTCCACAAAGAGTGGACTTTGCTTTGTCAAAAATCAGCTTCTACCCCGGTTGGGCGTCTCATACGTCGATCTTTTGAGCATCTGTCAAACGTGGTATTTGAATCCACTCCGTTCAACCCCTGGTAGCCTCAACGAGCAAATTGTCCATGGCATCCGGTACAGCTACAGGTTCCTCCAGAGTCTTGTGGACTACACAGAAACGGCGGACATGACGATGAGATACGGAAAATTGATTGATTTCTTGTCACCTCTACCATCTGGACCGCTTCACTTTCCCATCATCAGACTTCCAGGCGTCGAGTTTCGCCGCAGACTCTGGCTGGAAAGCATACTTTCCACAGACGACGACGCCTCAATCAACATATGGGACTCTTGGAAGAGAGCCGACTGGGCTCGTTGGGTCATTGACTGGTTCGACAGGATTGGCAAAACGTTGGTCATGGACTCAGGAGAAGGACCCAAGCTGCCGTTCTCAGGAGAGCTAGTCCTTTTTACCGTCAACGATCCCCATCAGACGCCAGGACCTTTCAATCCGAGCGGCTCGTTTCAACTGTCTGCACGCTTACCACCTGCACCGTCTGTTTTTCCAAAGATCCAACCACCAGCTGGCTTCTCGTCGATTCTGACACCCCCGTCGGCATCTGCGGAGCTGCCGGAGACCACACCGCCCGAAAACGAGAGCAACATCAGGCCAGCCTTTACCATGCCATCGTTACCATCTCCATTGGTCCATCCAGATCTGCAGGGTCCCCTCAATGGCGCTTGGTACCGAAATGCTTTCGGCACCGCTCCTTTGCCGCCTCTCAACCTCACGCAACCTTTAGTGACGCCGACCGTGATTGCGCACGTTCACGAGGATGGCAACATTGCAGATCTAAACGGTAACATCATCGGATATGTCGCATTTGATGGCAGGCTCATGGATCTCAATGGAAAGACTTTCATTCAGCTTTACCCGCCGCCAGAACTCTCTCTCGCAGTCCGACCCCTCAACGCCAATTACGTAGCCGTGGTTGACGAGAACGGATTCCTTCGAATGATCGGAGCTGATATGCCCGTCGTAGAATGGTCTGGAATCAAAGAAAAATGCAGCATTGACAGCACTATCTTACAACACCTGGATGGCACGCCTCTTACTTTGCCAGAATGGGAGAAGCTGCTGGTTTTTCTCAGGCTGTGGAAAACACTAGGATGGACAGTCGATGAAACCGACTATGCTATCAAAAGTGATTTCATAGATGCCACTGTTACTCCGGAGATTGTCCACCGACTTGTCCAGATCAAACAGCTTGTCGACTTTACCTCTCTGCCAGTCGAAGAGCTGCTCCCACTTTGGACCTCTCTCGACGGACAAGGTGCCACGGCTGCTCTTTACGGTCGTATCTTTCTCGAGTACAATGCTCGCAACCTCGACGATGTCTTCATGCCCAACAGCGTAGGAGCCTCCTTGACTCAGAACCCACCCGAGAGGATATCCGCACACGTGCCAATCCTCCAGGCAGTTCTTGGCCTCTCATCAGAGGACATCCAGGCCATCATGGCGTTCAAGGGATTGCAAGACAAGCTTACCGTGGAGTCCATTTCTGTCCTTTATCGTTTCCGAACCATCGCACGCATTCTGAACGTTCGCACGGCCCAAGTCCCTGACATCGTCACTCTGCTTGGAGATCCATTTGCAAGTCCAGAAAACACATGGGAACTGATCAGTCTTTGGCAAAGCATAACTTCGTCTGGATTCGATCTAGGGACATTGCTTTATCTTTGCCGGAATAAAGACGACCCCAAAAATCCGATTGCTTTCCCCGAAAAGTCTGCAGTTCTAGCGGTCAAGCAACTTCGCGATATCGTTTCCCTCACAAATAAGCAGCATCAGGATGTTTCCGCATCAAGTTCCAGCGTTTCGGACTCCGCCATCGGGCCTTTTCTCCAGGCCGAACTCGGCCTGTTGTATGCCGCTGCCGACATTGAAGCCATTGACCAATTTCTCTCTGGAACGTCGACGTACATGACAAATGCACCCAAGAATTTGGATATCGTCGTTCCGGCGAGACTGAGCATCAGCTTCAAATATTACAAAAGCAAAGGGGCAATCCAGATCATAGGGATTCTGAGCGACGAAGACTTGGCAGCACTCAAGGCCTTGGGAGCATCGCTAACAGTCTCGGCGGAATGGTCTTCTGCCTTCGACAGAATAAAGCTTCAGATCAAGTCACGATTCGACCATGTGATGGCAAAGTTCTCCGGTTTCCTTACGAGAATTGAAGCAATTTCCAAGTTAATGTCCGCTGATGATATCTCCAAGTCTGGCGAGACCACATCGACGTCGGCGACCACAAAACGACGATACTTCCTTCAACATTTCACTCCATATCTGAAAACACAACTCGTGATCAAGGCAGTCACGGCCTTCTTGTCGTCCTTGCTCGGACTGACCAACGATGTGTGCCAATTCCTTCTATCGGCGGTTGATGTTCCGGGAACTCCCTCGAGATCAGTTCTCGATGCGATCATTGCGCTTGGAGAGGATCCAATCCCAGCCACAGCAACTCCAATATGGTCTGGATTCCTCTCGCCTCCAACGAGTGGACTTTACACTTTCTATGCAGAGGCCGATACTGTGGCTCCAAGCATCGTGTTGGACAGACAAGCCCTCGCCTTCAAGCGTCAGAATGACCCAACGAATTTGTGGATTAGCGAGCCTGTCAATCTCAGTGGCGAATCGCTCTACTCCTTTAACGTGCCCAGTTTGGCCGTCAATGGTCTCGAATGGTCTTATGGTATTGCGTCCAAGCGGCCGATTCCCTCAGACACATTCATCGCCGTCGATGATAAGCAACGCCTTGTCACCAGTGTACTTAGGTCGCTTCAGAAGTACTCCATCTTGGTGAACAAATTCAATTTCACTCTCGAGGAGTTGGTGTACTTGCACACGTCAAGACCAATCACGTTATCCAACTTCTCGGTTGCAGATTGGAAAAGACTTCACGACTACAGACTGCTAGCCAGCGCGGTACAGCCACGTGACATGTCACTTGTGGAGCTATTCAAATGGGCTTCCACGAATGATTCATCCATACCTGTCACATCTGCGGTTTTCAGCGCGACTGGATGGCTGACCACCACAGTCGACAAGTTTGTCAAGAACCTCTCTCTCCAGCGATCGGACTTTGCGAACGCTGCTACGCTTGCACGGATTGCAAAGGCCGTGAAGGTCGCCGAAGCAACCTCTGTAGATATAGATGTCCTCTTTCAGTGGGCTAAACCCCATCTTCCTGGCGACTTTCACAGTCTCAATGCCATCTCGGACCAGGTGCAAGCGGCATTTAGAAAGCGATTCGTCCGCTCAGAGTGGAATCTTGCAGTGAAACCCCTCTCCGATAGGCTTCGCTCTTCGCGCCAAAGCGCACTTGTTGCATATCTGCTCGCCCAAGATGGCCTCCGAGGCAAAGTAACCGACACCGACAGTCTGTTTGAGTATTTCTTCATAGATTGTCAAATGTCCCCGCTGATTGAAACTTCCCGCATCAAACAAGCAATCTCGACGGTTCAACTCTTTGTCCAGCGGTGTTTGTTGGGGCTGGAAGATCTTCCGAATGGAGTTTCTATTGATCGGCAACGGTGGGAAGCTTTGATGGTGAGTCTTCTCATTCCATTTCCATGTTCATGCTGAACAAAATTTGCTCAGAACTACCGTCCGTGGGAAGCATCCGTGAAGATCCGCCTTTGGCCTGAGAACTGGTGCGAACCATCCATCCGAGATGACAAAAGCCCGTTTTTCAGGGACTTTGAGTCGCAGCTTATGGAATCCGGTCTCAGCAAGGACTCCATCCTAGACGCGTTCAAACAGTACCTCTCGAGGGTCCACCAGATCTCGAACCTCATTGTCTGTGGCTTGTATGTTGAGCATAGCCCCCGAACAAGCTCGCAGTACATATCGAATAACCGAATCCATGTCTTTGCTCGTACTCGCTCCGTTCCATCGACATTCTACTACCGATTCTTCAATGTCAACGACAAGACGTGGTCGGCCTGGGAAGACATGAAGCTCGACATACCGGTCTACGACGATCTCAGGGACCCATTGGCTGTGGATCTCAGCGAAAGCATTGGAGCCTACCTCATCCCTATTGTGCACGAAGGAAGGCTTTTGGTTTTCTATCCGCAGTTCTCTCAGAAAACCACCGTCGAGGAGAAAACCCTTCCTGCAAGTTCGGTTGTCGACAGTCCGTTGAAACGCTTGGAACCGACAGAACTGCTGGAGATCAAGATGTGCTGGTCTGGCTATTCAATTACGTCGGGAATTGGAAATTGGTCGCCGAAAACAATATCCGAGAAGGCTGTCCATTCAAGGTCAGGCCGTCCCGATTCCTTGAAATACAAGCCACTCAGCTCGTACCGGTTCATTCCAGTATCCTCCGGTGGCACTCTCACCATTGATGTCTTGGACAACCTATCTATTCAGCACGTGGGAACTTTCAACTTCTCCGACCAGTCGTTCAAACCGAATAGCGAGCCTTACGTCTTTGATAACTCCTGGAATCAAACACGATATCACACGCTTGGTGTTTATCGTAGTCCTCTTTCGCACATTTATCTGGTAGAAATGTACAGTTTTCAAAAGCAGTACGGGTTCCAACCTTTCCTTGGTACAACACCATACTATGTCCGAAAAGACTTTGGTTCCTCTCAACAAAGTCGGTTTTACTACGAAGGCACAGACCACCCGCTGAGCATTGATCAGACTTCTTCCATGCTTGGTGTTCTGGGGAGCCAGTCAGCGGATCCTATCGCTGACTTGATTGGAGTCATGAATGGTCCTCCGAGCGATGTTGGTCTGGAAAAGTTTGGCGGAAAAGATGCCCACGAACTCCGATCTCCGAATTCAATCTACTTCTGGGAACTGGGCTTTCACGCTGTCTACCATACCGCTGACCAGTTGCTTAAGACGCAACAGTACGAGGATGCACTCAAGATGTGCAACAAAATCTTTGATCCTCTCGCTTCGGGGCCACAGGTGTGGAGGTTCCCACCATTCCGACAGTTGGCGCAAAGCATATCGTCTGGCGACTTCCAGGCCTCGTTCATGAATTTGCCTCCCGGGGAGTCAGACGTCCGCGCGACTGAGTGGCGGAACCATCCATTTGAGCCTCATGTCGTTGCTCGTGGATCTCCAGTCGCGTACATGAAGATGGTGGTCATGAAGTACGTGGAAATCTTGATCAGTTGGGGCGATGACTTGTTCCGAAGAAATACTCTGGAGACGATTCCTTCTGCCATGCAGTGCTACATCCATGCATCTCATATACTCGGACCGAGAGGACAGGTCATTCCACGGAGGGGAAGCAAGGCGGCGCAGACCTACATGTCGCTGCTCAACAAGTGGGATGCTCTGAGCAACGCCATGGTGGAGCTGGAGCTGGCTATGCCTACGAACAATAGTCCGACTACTTTGACAGATGTGCCAGAGCGCACTTCCGCGGTGGCGCCTGTCGGGGCGTCGAATCTCTTTGGCTTTGCCACTACGCTGTACTTCTGCGTGCCGAATAATCCACAATTCAAAGTCATGCGGAATACCATTGACGGTCGCCTTTTCAAAATCAGGAACAGCCAGAATATCGACGGCATCACTCGCAGACTCCCCCTGTTTGAGCCGCCAATTGACCCCGCACTCCTCGTTCAAGCCAAGGCCAATGGACGGAGTATCTACAGCGCGCTCAGCGACTTGAACACGCCACTCTCGCCGCAGCGTTTCTATCTTGTCATGCAGAAAGCCATTGAGCTGTGCCAGGAAGCAGTTTCTCTCTCCAATCAGATGCTGGGGATCAAAGAGCGACGAGATGCAGAGTCTCTTTCACTATTGCAGGCGCAACAGGAGAGGAAGATGAGAAGCTCCATCATGGGCGTTCGTCTCAAGCTGCTGGACGAAGCAACTGCGACGCTTGACGTGCTGTCTCAAACTCGTACTGCACATGTGTATCGACTCAAGCACCAACTGAAGCTACTTGGCATTGATGCGAAGGCTGTCCCAACGGAAGGCCTCGATTTTCGAGAACTTGATGCTGCAATCGACGCACCAGAAAGGGGGGCGCCTATCAACTGCATTCCAGAGGAGCAACGGCAATTGGGCCACCTCCGGAGCGCTCAATCCGAGACGGAATGGCTTGGAACAGAAGAGGCCATTGTTGCCATGATGCATTTACTTCCGTCCATCACTGCGTGTTTGCAGCCATGGGGCATGGGTGCGACAATCGGCATGGGCGCAGAGCAGTTTTCGGCACATCTGACCGCCGCAAATCGACTTACGCAGTCTCGCATAAGTGTTCTTGACATCAAGAACAGAGGGCTTGGTCTTACTACCGGGTTGAAGAGACAGGCGTGGGACCGCTTTCAGCAGGCCAATATCTCCGGGTACGAAATCAAGAATGTGGACAAGCAGGTGCTCGCACAACGGATCCGCATCGACATTGCGAATCGCGAGATTGAAAACCAGCAAAAAGCTATTGATCATGCCGCCGAGATTGAAGACTACCTCCACAGCAAGTACACTAATCGAGAACTCTACGCGTGGATGGAGGGTTCCATTCGATCTGTTCATCACCAGGCATACCTCTTTGCGTACGACATGGCTCTCAAGGCTCAGAAGGCCTTCCGCTTCGAACGGCCCAACGAAACTGCCGAGTTCATCTCTTCTGGTTACTGGAACTCTGACAAAGACGGCCTCCTCGCGGCTCAATTCCTCCTCAGCGACCTCCGCAAACTCCAAGCCGCTTCCCAGCAGAAACGCAGCTCTGATTTCGAAATGGTAAAGCACATCTCCCTTCGCCAATGGTGTCCCTTGGCTCTTTTCGGTCTCCGCGAGACCGGAGCTTGCGAGTTTAGTTTCCCAGAGGTCCTCTTCGACATGGACTTCCCCGGCCACTACCTGCGTCGCATATCCTCCGTCGCCGTGTCAGTTCCGTGCGTCGTCGGCCCTTACGCTTCCATCAATGCCACACTCCGTTTGCTTGACCACAAATATCGCGTCCGAGCCGATGCTACCGATTATCCTGAAAAGGTCCAAGAAAACGGCGACGACCGCTTCGCTACTACTCTACTTCCCAACAACGCGCTTGCCTTGACATCCGGGATCAACGACACGGGCCGTCTCGACCTCCGCGCCGCGGCGGAGACGTACAACCCGATCGAAGGCGCTGGAATCATCAGCCGCTGGCGGCTGGAGCTGCCAAGTGCATTTCGCCAGTTCGACTACAGCACCATCTCCGACGTCGTCATGCATATGAACTACACCTCCCTGAACGGCGGTGACGGGTTGAAAGCGGCTGCGAGTAAGTCTGTGATGGAACACATCAAGGACGTTACGGATCTCAGTCGCGATCAAGGCCTCTTCGCCATGGTGGACTTGAAGTGCGATTATGCGACGCAGTGGTACAGGGCCTTTCACGCGCCTGGAGATACCGTCGTCGTTCCTGGATCCGCGCCCACGATGGTAAACGTATCTCTCATGCTGGACGGCCTAAAAAGCTTCCTTCCAGCGTTTGCGCGGCATGCATCGCAGGTCGTGGCGACAGACATTTATCTCCTCTCCTCGGACGCATTACAAGCTTCCATGACGGTTGGAACCACGCCAACGTCGTTCAAGCCAGGCGCAGATGTTGGGAAGCTGAAAGTCGCGGTTGCTAATGGAACAAGCACAGCGGTTACGGAATGGACTCTGACGTTTACGGGGGTTTCGGCGGGGCTGGACAAGTGTTGGCTTTTGTGGCGGTATACGATTATGGAGATGTAGTCGCATACTGACTCGCATCATAGGGTGGATGAGAGGTTATATGAACTTACGGGTATTTTCGACGCCTTTCACGGGCGTTTTCTCTTTTCTACTTTGTATTTGTATAACGAAACACATGCGTGGTGGTGTACATTCCTCCCGTCAAGCCTCTTCTACAGTGTGATCATCAATTGAGGCTTGACTCTAGTCCACACTCGATTAGCTTGGATTGGCTTAGCTTTATACGCGATTAGCTAAAATTGACTCACCTTAAAACTCGATTGACTAGAATTGATTGAGAATTGGCTTAGAAATTAAGTCGTTTTCTCAACATCTAACCTAAAAGTTTCGCTTGGATATCCGATTTCTGGATTCTTTAGAAATCTAAGCTAATTTCTCTTATTTAGATTCTCAATTTTTAGGGTTGTGTGGTGTCACGGCATGCAAGGGGCGTGCGAGCAATCAGTGAGGATGTAACGAGATCGATAGACGAAGTATCTAGGAACTGGTTGCGTGGTGGTTGATAACCACCCGCTAGCCCGTTGGTGCGTCACGTGCTATTCACGTGACGCCTACCTGTCAATCCCGTCACATGTGGTGAGATATTGCCTACTTTTTAGTAGTAGGCTGGGAAAACATAGAATTGACGAAAAAAAGAAGTGGAATATGCCGCTCCTCTTGAACGCGGTGTGCTGTAGGTACGCGCTATGCAAATCATTGCCTGATTCGCGATTATTATGTTTTGTGCTCTGCCTCGCTCAGGCAACAACAACACCTACTCAGTCTGTACCTTCAATTCTTTCACCCACGGCTCGAAAGAGACAAATACGCGCTCACTTCGTAGGTACTCAGCCCTAAGTAAGAACGCCAAGAATATTCATGTGACCAATACTGACAAAGGCATGATTAAGGTACCTACAATAATAAGCTGCTGGAACATGGCAGCTGGAGGGAGAGGAGGGGTATAGAAAGTGCGCCAGCTCAACCTGCCCTTGAAGCAGGTCAATGCCAACAGCTGCTGGCACATCGGCAATCTCACCATCCACCGCTCGTCACACCTCTCCGACACGGCTACATGGAACGACACCGTTGACGGGTCAAGCTACACGGTTACCGAAACGGCAACTCCACCACCACCATCGATAGAAGAAGTGGACAGCCCGTACATCAAGCTCATCTACTAAGGCGGTAACGGCTCCGCCGTCTAGTCCATCGGCAACGTTGCGTTCTGCAAAGCCAAATTCATCGAGCCTGGCGTCACTTCCGAAGCAACGACCATCGACTACATCGAAAAGCGCCGCCCGAGCTTCAACATCCCAAAGGTTCTCTACTACCACAGGACTCCCAGCGACGATCGCTTCATTCTTTTCCTCCAACGGGTTCCGGGCCGCACCCTCGATGCGGCGTGGTCGACTCTCGACGAGTCCTGGAAGCGGCACTACGTGACCAGGATAGCCGGCATCTACCAAGAAATGGCCGGATGGTCTGACGAAAAGATAGGTGGCGTCGACGGTCAAGGTATACCCGAGTATTTCTTCAGAATGCCCGGGCAGGACGGCTTTGATTGTGTCGCGGGCACTTGCAAGGCGTTAGGAATGGACTGCTCGGACATTGTCTTCTATCACGCCGACATGGGACCGACCAACATTATCGTGGAAGAGGAGCCCACGTCCGGAGACGTCGAGTCGTCGGTTGGGAAATAGCGGGCTTTTTGCCGAGAGGCTGGGTCAGGACGAAGTTTCGGATATCCAGCGGCATGGACTTTTCGAAAGATGAACCGTCGTGGGCGTGGAGATCGGAGGTTCAGAAGGCGCTCGAGGCAAAGGGGTTCGCGGATCATGTGCAAAGCTGGGCGGACTTGCGAGAAGCGACAGGTCAGGGGTAGTAGCTACATATCCATTGTTTCCTCTGGTATGAAGGAACGTGAGTGGGAGTTCCTCTTGATGACAACTAGCGTGTTGTGGAAAGATGAAAATTGGCTTATTCCGTCGTAGATTGGAGAAAGAAGACAGCAATGACCTGGTGTCCTTCAAATCCCCGCAGTTCAGGTAAACGACGGGCCCGAGAATCGGAATATGCCATGGTGACTTCGTAGATGGAATCTGGTTGTGATATGTAGATTGCTTCGATAGAGATTCTCGACGACTCTGTGGGGAATGATAATGCCAAAAATACTGGATTGAGCTCATTCTCATACTCGTCGAGCTGTGACATTTGTAACTCGCCTGGATCCGGGGCACAAGACTATTTCTCACCCTTCCTGCAAAGCCGTGCATAGCCTCTGTTGACAACCTCGCTGATAGGTCAGGTTTCCAGAGCTCTCGCCATCAGTACTCGAATTCTGCTTGATTCGAGGGTTTCTGAAAGGTTTGGCGTGAAGTGAAGGGGGCACACTTCCATTCCGGTCAACTGTCTTTCTGCTTCTCCGCTCCCTCAAGAAACTTCCTCCGGTTGACCTCCCACTGCGCCCACGCCGCGGCCTGAAGCAGACAATCAGCGAGATCATCCCTCTTCTTAATCTTCATTGCTTTCATCAATTGAACTCTGTCCTTCTCTTTCTCCTTGCTCTGTTCCGCATTCGCCGTCATTTCCTTGCTTAAGAACAGCTTCCTGACGCGCTCAGGTTCTGGCGCAAAGTTCAATTGCATGTCCACCTCATACGTTCCATCCTTTGAAGCTTTCCCCTTCTTGCTCTTCCCCTTCTTCACGCCCGCACCCTCATCCTCGACCACCTCCGCACCCTCAGCCCCGTCAATTGGTAGTGCCGGCGCCCTGACGGCCTTCCACCGCATCCAGTTGCCCACGAGCTTCATCTTCTTCTGCTTGGCGAGAGTAGCCTTCGACTTCCCTTTTTGTGAGACTGGTTTCGTTCCTTGCGTGGGCGGAAGGTTTTCCTCTGCGGAAGTTTCAGAATCGGAATTTTCATGGTCATCGTCGGGGGGACTGACGGAGGGAATCCAGAAACTTGAGACGCGGGAGGGGGAGACGGGGTGGACGTTTGGGAGCTGAGGAGAGGAGAAAGCTGGAGTCCTGGTCTGACTACTTTTGCTAGCGCCACTGCTTCCCTCACCCTTCACCCTCTCCGTCGTCAAAGAAGCGGAAGCAGAAGCACCCGCCCTTGCCTCCCCAACCCACCTCCTAACCCTCTCCATCCTCACAGCAGTCAAAACACCATAAAAGATCGACTCGAGAGTATTCACCCTAATCGTCCACTGCAACACTCCCTTTCCACCCATAGACCGCCACCGCTGATGCTCGATGAGGATAGTGGCGGGTTGATACGTATCCAGGAGCTCGGAAAGGAGGTAGTACGCGCGCGGCGCCAGCGTGGAGGGGTGGAAGGGGTCTGCGTCGTCGGAGGGCGGCTGGTCTTGTGATGATGAGGGGGATGGGGATGGGAATACGGGCTCGGCGAGGAGGTCTAGACAGCGCCAGGCAACCACGTTGAGGGTTCCCGACCCTGTGGAGGGGGAGGAGGGGAGAGTGACGTCGCAGACGCAGAAGGCGAGGTTTTTGATGCCCATGTCTATGCTGAGGATTCGGTGGCCGGCCGCGTCGACAGGCGTATCTTCCTTTGCTTTGATCGACGCATCTTTTTCTCGAGCTTTCGCCTTTTTGCTCGACGCAGCAGTCGAAGACGGAGAAAATGAGTCCACCAGCGGAATCCGCGGACGTAGAAGCGATTGAGTGAGCCGGTCCAGCTTACTCTCCTTGCTGCCGCCAGTGGTAGCTGCGCCGATGCTCACGAGGATCTGCTGGATCCGTGGGACTGTGAATTTCGAGAGCTTGGTCGTCAGAGCTTTGGGGAGGGATGGAGGCATCAAAGGGAATTCTGGAGCGTGACGGCGTGTGTAGCCAGGCCAGAGAAACGCAGGCAATCAGACTTTGTGAGTCCTACACTGAGCAGCACACTTCCAATGAGACTTTCCTGATCAAACCACCGTGACACCAGAAAACAAAGTGAGAAGAATCGACACCTTGAAAACAACCATCAAACAGGCAAAGATACGATAAAAGAACTCCACAATCCAAACCATTCGCGAGGTGAACTTCACTGACCAGCCTTAAATTGGAATTGCAAATACACAACCAAGTCTTCCAACCTCTCCGCCTGACCTGACAAAAGCTACTGACGTCCAAGAATTGAATGAAATTGAAATGTTCCAGAAAACCCCAATACCGAGACAGGCGGAACGAAAGGAAACGACAAGCAGACACAACTGGAAAAGACCGGGTGATCCTCAACTGGAAAAATGAACTAGAAGAACAAGATCCAAGACCCGTTCAATCCATGATGAATGCGGGTGTCGGTGGATCGGTGGGGAAGATCTGATGGTCAACGCGAGGCAGTTGACGGCAAAACTTTGCTTCCGCTTCCGTCGCCGCGTGTTCACGTGATGTCGTACTTCCACTCTTCAGTTTCTAGGACGATCGGAAGGAGGGAAGTACATGAAGATGTCGGCTGATTCTCAAATGTTTGTACTAAGCTCACTCCAAATGCCACTCGCTGTCTATTTTCGCAGTGGCGGCAATTCAAAGTGATCTATTTCTCTCCGTTTTCCTTTTCCTTTCCCTTCTCCTCTCTCCCCTCTCCCTCTCCCCTCTCCCTCTCCCTCTCCCCTCCCACCTCTCCTTTCCCTTCTCCCAAACCCATCCGCACCACCACCACACCTCTACCAAAAATAAGATTATTCACTTGATAACAACACCCATAACCACTCTAAGATAAACTCCCGATTCTCGCTCGCTCTGATGACCGACCGTATGCATTCCCCTCTCCCTTCGAAAAGAAGAAGGGGAAAAAGAGAGAGCAAGTAAACAAATTGAACGCCAGTCCATGACAAAAGGCAACATCGCCGACCCTTCTCGCCCAGGTCCAGCAATCGCAATTCCGCCTTCAGTCTCCAACAAGCCAAAGAGCCAAGGCAGCAACCAAAGAAAAAAAGAGGCCGATTCATGTACAAAGCCCCACCCGCCATCGAAAGGTGTATACGCAAGCCGGGAGTCAACGCTCTGTGACCCCCTGGCTCAAGAAGAAGATGAAGAGGACTCGTTCCCTTCCCAAGGAACGCCGATTCCCATGCATTTTGCCGTCGAAAAGCTAGACGCGTAGAGTTACAAGCTCCAGGCCCCTCGGATTACTGATAGCTGGAGCTTTGAATCAGAGAATTATGACTTTGCCGTTTCCTAGTATGATGGACAAAGACTGAGAGGCTAGCAAAAATACTTTCTGCGCTCATCACCGGTTCATATCCCACTTTGGCTTGAGAGCGGCGGCGAGGTCGTCCTTGGAGCCTGCGACCTCCTTGGGGATGCGGCTCACGCGATATGCACCAGCCCGCATAGCATTGTTGTGCATGGTGCTGACGCCGCTCCGGGCGCTGCGGATGGAGCCTGCGTCGCTGCCATTGTCACCACGGAAGACGCGGCCTGGAGGTGCAAAGTCCAACGCGGTGAAAGTGCCCGATTTGCGGAGCATGTGTCTGTTGCATTATTAGCATTCATTCATCGTCATCGAGGAGAATAAACTTACGGGCTAGGCATGGGAGCAAGCTCATCAAACGACGACGCAAGCGGCGTATGTGGGCGAACAGAAGGCGAGTACGGCCGCTTCTCGCCGAGCGGGCTCTGCGGACGTCGACCAGCTTGTCGGTCCTTGAACGTGGGAGGCGGAGCAAAGTCAAGAGGATTGAAGAGCATGATATTGTCATCTTTCAGCATGTGGGGAGTCGGCAGCGTAGTGAGCGGAGCCGGAGGAGGGAGTGGCCTCCGGTTGGAGCTCTGTGTCGCTGACCTGCCACGAGGAGGATGCATGCCAGACGAGCCGCTGGACATGTGGCCGCGAGGAAGGGGAAACTGACCAGATCCGTTGGACGTATGCCGGCTGCCGTTGCCGCGGAACTTGGGAGGAGCGCGGGGAGGCGGTGTCATGGCACGACGGGTCATTGGCTGGGCAAACGGCGCGCGAGCTGCGACAACAAAGTTGCCACTCGCCGGATCCACCATCGGTACCTCGTTCAAGTATTCCTGACCGTAGTCCTCGTAGTAGCCACCGGCGGGCGTAGCTTTGCTGGGTTGAGGGCCAGTTTTCGAATCGTCAAAGTATTCCTTGTAGAACGAACGGATGCGGTTAGCACGCTCTTCGGGGTTTTCATTGGGTTCGTCGGGGGGCAGCGGCCGGACAGACAGCCTTCGAGGGTCGTGGGCAAGACTCTGAGCTGTGAGACCCTCGGAACCTGCAGACAAGGCGTCGAGAGCTTGCTGTCGTGGGGGCTCGGCAGAAGCCTGTTGAGACAAATCCATGTTGCCCAAATTAAAGTCGTTGAAATCACCCATGAAGCTGCTGTTGAGACTCTGCACGTTCGCCTCGTAAGACTGCAGGCGAGGAGGCGCACCGTCATCGACATGGTTCGCAGGATCAGCTCGAGCGTCCAACAGCGCGGCGTCCGGGCTCATGGCGGATTCTCGGACGTTGACAGTCGGGATGGTCGGCTTCAGTTGGTCTTGGCTGTGATGCAGCGGGTAGTGGAGTTCCTTCTGTAACATCTGGGCCTCCTTGTTAGAATACGAATCACGCTCAGTCTCGTATCCTGTAGGATTGAGCATCTCCTTTGACGAGCTGTTGGCTTGCGGTGACGAGACGAGGGTGGTCTGCTCGGAGAGGACGGTAGACGCGTTGTCGCTCGGGACTTTCGAGTCACCGCGCTTGGGGAACGACTGGGACATGTTCTGGGCGTTTTTGAGGAGGTTAGCCTGGACGTCGGTTCCCAAGCTCGACCCAGTGTAGACGGACGAGTTGTCGCCCCTCATCCTGGGATACTGCGGATTGTCGCCCTTCATGAATGTGACCGGGCGGTACGGATCGTGTTCGTCGTTCATGGAGCGAGACATTGACCGCACAGACTCCCTCGAGCTGTTCAGGTTGCCGGGCAGAATGTACGGACTCCCGAGATCCATGTCCATGGACATTCCCCTGATACGACGCGAGCGGTCAGTGTCAGTGACGACCATCTCGGGAATGTCCTTCTTCCCTCCCTTCTTGCCCTTTTTCTTTGTTCCTGTGGGAGCGGCAGGGTCGAGGCCAAAGTCGAGCGACTTGTGGGGGTCGGCGAGGTCTTCTGCTCTTTGTTTGCGGACGTGGCGACGGTGGAGGATGAAGAGGACGACGAGTGCGCAGACGATGGGGATGCTGCGACGCGTTAGTTTGTGCGGAATAAAGACATTTCAGTGGACTCACGCAGCGCCAAGGGCGATTGGGAGAGTGGCAGACGAGTCGGTGGGCTTTTGGCACGTGTTGTTCTCTTGACTGTCGTTGCAGGAGGTGGTGGCGCTGGAGGTGTCTCTGGTCTGCGAGCCGGGCGACCGCTGCTCAATTGACCGCGTGGGCAGCTCAATGGCCGCGAACTGGTGGGTGGAGGCCTGGACATAGGACGTGTCCCAACTTCGCGCGTGGCGGTTGATGTGAGAATGTTGTAGACGATGCATTGGAGCGGCGGATGTCGGTGGTCGGTGGTCGGTGGTCGGTGGTCGGTGGTTGGTGACGTTGATCGAAATCTACTGCATCGGGACAAAGGATGGTCTAGTCTATTAGAGAATACAAAGTCCTCGTGTACCAGCGACGAGGAGGGTGGACAGAGTTGTGCGGTGGTGATTAGTCGAGCGTGGAGTCGAGCGTTCAGTCGTAAGATGTTGTCGTGATGGCCGGTATGTGGGCGAAAAGGAGTGGATAAACAGCAACGAAAAAGAGGCCGACGGAGGTGGTTCCGGCAAATGAATGACTGTGGAAAGGGAGGTAAGGAACGAGGGTGGAGAGGAATGGATGCAGCGGGCGTGATTGCTGATGAAGAGAAGCTGGACGACGTGGTGAAGTCGCGAGCAGGAGGTGAGAGGGTGAGAGGCAGCTGGTGGTGGTGGTGGTGGTCGGGGTGGTGCCGGGCTAGTGCAAGGGCTTGGCGGTTTCGTGGCGCACGACCAGGGGCAGCCTGCTATCAAAACCGTAAACCACGGAAATTGCACGCGGGCCGCTATCAAGACTGCAAGCTTGTTGACAAGGAGGATTTGGAGATGGTGAAGAAGATGGTGTCGTTTCCGGCCAGACTGCGAGTCTCGGTGTGTTCTGGAATCAGCAACAAAGAGGACGACTTGTCAAAGAAGGTCAACCACAGCTCTTCGAGGCGGTTTGGATGGAAGTTCATCTATTTTGGACCAGGCACGCGATGATGCCTGTCTAGGGCTAGCGTGGCTGGATTTGGACTAGCGTCAGGAACGCGGTTCAAGCTGCAGAAGCCCGAGTCGGCCTGCGCAAGGCTCTCCAATCACGGCCCAGCTGTCACACCAAGCAGAAATGAAGCGCGGCAGACACTTGAACTTCGACTCCTTCTCGAAGCCAAGCTTGGAAAAGATTCATCTCGGCACGCGGGCACACGCCTTGTTTTCGGAGCCCCGCCGACCTCGCTCATCTCAGGGGACATGCCCGTCATCGGGTATAACAGCCTCCCGTTTCGCCCGTTGACTGGTTGGAAACGGTGTCTGCAGCCGCCGCCATCGTCATCTCATTTTATATCGTGAAAACAACCTCCAGTGCTCCACAAGGCTCCACTCCGACCATGCATTTCGCCACTGTCCCTGTGCTATCATGGCATTTGTCCCGCTGCTTGTCCGCCTGGTGCACTGCTGCTGTGTCTGCCCGCCTGCCTGAATAGTTCCCGAGCTACAGATCAGGATAGGGGAGACTACAGTACCTACAAGGGACAAGCAGACACGGTCAAGATAGGGACAGCATCTCTGTGGATGGCTCTCTTTATTGTCAATAAAGGTAGAGTATGCAACCCGGCTGTCTTGCTGGGATGGGAGAACATCAAAATGTCCCCGGAGCCAAGCCGTCATGGATGCTTGAAGTTGAACGCTTCACGTGGTTCCATGCCAACACTCTCCCCAACTCTTCGCCAGCTGGGCAGCGACGCTTGTCGTTGCTTACGAGACCACAGAACTTGGATCGACCTCGTCATGTGAATGAACCATCGGAACATTCCATATTGGCTTCGACTTTGAGGGGACAATGTCAGCAGCTTCGGGGTTGACAATCCGAATGCGAAACCTTCCTCACCTTCATGCAGACACACGACGACGGGTTCCGAACCCCGAGTCACTGACGACCTTCTCTTTCTATCTGTCGCACATGGCATTGAACGCAAACACCCTATAGCAGGACGAGATAAGGACCAAGTAATCGTTTATTCCATTCCAATATATTTGCGATATCTCACTTGTCTGTCGCACCCACCAAGCCTTGCTGTTCTGTAATCCACACCTTTTTCACTGCAACTCCAAGTCAACCTTCAACGTCAAGTTCGTCAACCGGATGGCATAATTCCCCGAATACCGTTGCGCATCTCTCTTCGCCTTCAGCGGGAGACGTTACCTGCCAGAACTGCCATCCGACAACAGTGCCCAGGTGGACAACCGTAGCGAACCCATATTCTCCACCCACCGTCCCCACCACCATGCCACCCCTCCCCCGAATCGCCTGCTTCCACGGCGGCGGCTCCAACGCCCAAATCTACCAATGGCAATGCGCCCGCCTCGCCGACCTCCTCAAAGACCTCTTCGACTTCGTCTACCTCGACGCACCCTTCACCTGCGGCCCGGGTCCCGGCGTCCTCCCCACCTTCGCAGACTGCACCCCCTTCCGCTCCTGGTTTAACTACACAGGCACAGACCGTCAACTCATCACCGGCAGCGGCTGGGACGACACGGATACCTCGGGCGTCGACCGCGTCGCTGACATCTTGTATGAGGAGGGCAAAGACGACGACGCGCCGGAGTGGATAGGTGTTCTGGCGTTTAGCCAAGGGACTCGCATCGCCGGCGGCCTACTGCTAGACCAACAAATGCGCGCCGCGGCCGGGAAACCTGCGCGAACACACTTCAAATTCGGCGTGCTGTGTATGGGATCCTTCGCGCCGTTGCTCTCAGAAACGTCTCTGGCCCTCGCACCACTCGACCCAGCTACCCTCCCGGACCCCTCGAAACTCCCCGGCCGTCCCGCACCCATCCGCAAGGCTAGTACGACGTCTGAAGACCACCCAAACTTCACCGCCACATCCCCTTCCTCCTCGACGACAAAAGAACACTACAAACGCCATCCCATAACCATACCAACACTGCACCTGCACGGCCTGCGCGACGACCAGTTGAACAACGGACGCGTGCAGAAGAAGACGTATTATGAGGAGGGCAAGGCCAGGGGGGTCGAGATCAATTATCATCACGCTATGCCGTGGTTTCAGTGGGATTTGGAGGTGTTGGCGGAGGCGGTGAGGGATTTGCATGTTGAGGCGCTTACGGAGGGGGGGTTGTTTTAGGTGGGGGTGGGGACTGGGGAGGGAGGAGTGGAGGAGTGGGAGGGAGAGAGTAGGAATGGGCTAAGAGGGTTAAGGGGAAAGAAACTCGAAAGAGGGACAAAGACGAACAAGTCGTGGTAGAATGGGAGAAAGGAAGATACACATAGCCTAGAAGACGAGCACTAGAGCAGGTGAGGGATAGAACGATTAGATCGACTTGATGCATTAGACTCGGGTGGCATGGCAGGACCGAGGATGGATGGATGTGGTCAACTTGAAGGTAGACATAGACTCACCTCCGGACGGCGTTCGTGAAGCCTGATTCATTCGGCGGGGTAGACGGGAACCCACTCCGCCATGATCTCCAGCGTAGACTCTTTTGAATCTGATTCAGTTCACTTCAATGCTCGGTATCCCCGTAGCATCTTCTTTCTTTTCGGCTTCCTTTCTGTGCAGCTCGTTACTCGCCGACGTTGTCTTATCGCTGTTGACTCAATTCTCTGACTAACGGGTAAAATACTAGTAGTGAGGTGAGCTGGAGGAAGTGAGTCGAAGGACATAAGCCGAAGGAAGTAACCCGAAGGAGGTGACCTGAAGAAGGTGAATCGAAGAAAGTGAACCAAACTAAATCAAACCAAGACTAAACTCCGCACGAGTCCTTCAAAGTATAGACCTACTATCCATCTCAGTCAACGTCAGTCTCATCGGAAGTTTTCAGTCGTTCCAGTGGAGTCTTTTTCCCCGAGCTCTCGAGTCGTTGGAACAAGCACGTCGGATCACGAGACGAGACGTTGCTGCACCAGCAAGTTGGTTCCGTATATCTCATGCCCACTGACGAGCCCTCTCCCCTTCCCTCGGACCTTTCAACTCAAAAAGTACAATTGTACATAAATATATAAACGCTCCAACACCCTTCTTCTCATACCTATACACGGGCCACCCCACCGTCATCCCTCCCTCACCCACCACACACACCCTACTCATCATCCCACCCGGGCTCCCTAACCTCCCACCTCCCCCTAACCCCCACCATCCCCCTCCCATCCAGCGTCTTCGCAAGCATACTCCTCACCCCCTCCATCTCCCTGCGCGTCGGCCTCCAAACCTCTCGAACCTCCTCCCACACCTCCAACACCGCTCTACGGCCCTTACACACCGCAAACGCCCTGACAATCCTCTTGGCGTGCGCGGCGCTCATGTGATACACATCCCCCTCGCCCTTCAACCTCTCCCTCAACGCCGCCCACACAACCTCCAGTCTCGCGCCCGTCCAGCCGCTATACGGCAATCCCCCATGCACGGCAAACGCAGAGAAGAGGTAAAAGAACACCTGCCCCGAAATCGCGAGATCCCACTCGGGCATCTCAGCGACGAGCGCCATGGCGCGGTCAAAGTCGCCGCGCACCAGCGCGTGGTGGCGGATGACCAGTTTGTAGGTATCCGTGTTTGGCGCGACGGGACAGAGGTCTTGGATTTTTTGGCGGGAGGCGGCGTCGTGGGCGAAGAGGCGGCCGGCGCGGTTGAGGACGCGGCCGAGGGAGCGGGCGTCGCGCCAGTGGCGGGGGAAGAGTTGGGGTTTTGGTGGAGGGGTTGGGATGGGAGAGGAAGAGGGGGAGTTCGGGGAGGCAGAGGGGGAGTTCGAGGAGTTCGAGGAGGAGTCCAGGGAGGAAGAGGTAGAACGGTCGAGAGAGGCGGTGCGGGCGTGGTGCATTTCTTTCATGCGGGTGAATATGTGTTCTGCGGCGGCTGGTTCATGGCAGCGATACAGCGAAGAAATGACACAATTGAGGACGACCGTGTCCACGATGTTCCCCTGGTCGACATAGTCTTTATACGCCTTGCGAACCGCGCTGCCGTCCTGCCGCAGCGAGTGGGAGAAAATAAGCGCGGTCTGGAAGATGCCATCAAGTTTCAGCCCGCGCGTTTGCATCTCCTTCATGATGATATCGGCAAGGGCGAACTTCCCCGCTTTGCTGGCAATGTCGAACATGATCGTAAACGTGACGTGGCTACTGCGGACCTGGGCGACGGATTCCATTTCCCGCCAGATGGACATGGCGGCGTCGAGTTCCTCTGTGGTGATTCTTTTGAAGCAGGTGCCGGCAAAGTGGATGGCGGAGCTCCATTCGACGACGCTGATGGTCATGCGGTGCGCCTTCATGTCGTCTATCAACGACAGGAAACGTATCATTGCTACCTCGCTCTTCTGCTCGACGATGGAAAAGTGGCGGATGAACTTGTGGACCGTTTCTTCGGAGAGGTGAGCCACTCCAGGGGAAGGCAAAATCTTGTAAACATCAAACAGCTCGTCATGGGAAGCATCGTCATCTTCGAGCAGTTCCTTTATCCTCTTGACCACGTTCTCCTTGGTCGCCTCTTCTTCTGATTCCTGCTCCTGGTCGCCCCCCGTGTTGTGTACCCCAGAGTCCGCAGCTGGACGGCTGTCTGGCCATGGTTCAGGGTCATTTGATGGCAATTGCTCTCCTGGCGACAGATACGACATGTCATACTGGTCTACCATCTCCATAGCCTCCTCTTTCGATAGATTTTGTATGGCAACAGCCTGAGCTTCGCTTTTTCCTGGTCCACTCGTGTGGAACCCGCGAGTGGAAATATGTGCACCCCCATTGTGTCTCCGGCGCGCTTTGTGGTAGCAGGACGTGAAAGGTGTAGGCTTGCTTGAGGTGCCCGTATGCGTGGTATGCCTCGGACACGTTCCTGCTCTGACCAGAGCGTGTATAAAAATGTTGTCCATGTCCTTGACCACACTCGAGGACGCCGGGGGGTGTTCGTCGGCTCGCGGACGAGTTCGTCGGTTCTTGGAGGGCCGCGTGGCACGGAGGGAGGGATAGAGAAAGGTCAACAGAGGCCGGAAGACTATCTGCGAGGCAATTGGACTGCTCGTCGACCGGTGGATGGAACCGAAAAGGGACATGAGACACGGCCGCGCATTGTGTCAGGGCTGAGATCGCAAAGACATTAGAGCCTCTATTCCATTCTCTTCGGAGCACTCAGCCTCGTGCCAGGCCTTCTCTTGGAAATGGGGGAGACGTCGCGTGCGCGTAGGGCGGAGGTTGGAGGTTGCGGATTTCTGGATGCTTGGCGGTGGAGCTTTCAAGAGCTCGACGGCATCTTCCGCGGCCGAACCTCACCTCACCTCCGCCCATCCCATCGTCAATCGCTGCAATTCGGACTGCCACCCCCGCCATGCGATTATAACGACTCCAATTACTCCTCGAGACCATCTTGATACCCCTTCACAATGGGTCGCTACGACCTCCGACCCCAGCGCGTCCTGCAGACCGCCAACCGCCTCCTCGACACCCAAAAACTCAGAAATATCCCCCCATGGCACTCCATCATCAACGAAGTCCCGCCGTCCTCCCTCCTCGTGCGGCCAGTCCATCGCACAAAAGCGAAAAACGGTCGCAGGAGCAGCCACATGTTCAAGCCCATCGCGATACACTTTCCAGAAGACGCACTGCGGAATGAATTCTACAACGACCATCCGTGGGAGCTGGCGCGACCGCGGATCGTGCTGGAGAATGACGGGAGGGATGCTGAGAAGTGGGATTGGAGTCGGATTGATCAGCCCGGGAAGGCGCTGGATGGCGAGAAGTATGTCACTCTATTTCATTTCACGAGTACGCGCTCCGCGTCGAGCGTATCCCCCGCTATGCACCCGTCCTTTCGATCAGCCATCTAACACGTTCTCTCCACCAGCGTGGTCCGCCGCCAGCAATACATAATGGAGCACGGGCACCCCTCCCGCCCCAGCGAGAAAAAGGTCCCTGCATCCATCGCCTACGACCTCGCGCGCCGCGAATTCTACGACAAGCGGCTAGAATCCGAAATCGAATCGCGCATCGCAGTCGAAGAGGCGCGCTCCCAGGGCGCCTACTTCGGCCTGACGGAGCTGGAGATCGGAGACATGCAGGAGCGGAAGGCGTTTGAGACGTGGCGGGTGAGCGCAAAGGCCCAGGTGGACAAGGCGAGGGACATGGCGGCGGGCGAGGGCGAGGGGCAGGATGCGGTGGCGCAGGTGTTTGGCGTGCAGAGGGATGCCGGGGATGAGGAGTTGGAGGCCGAGGAGGAGGAGGCGCCGTATGATGTGATGGCGGAGGAGGCGAAGGCGCGGAAGGACAACACTTGAGGGAGAATTGGATCTGGTGAGGATTCCGAGCGCGGCAGTCTGCTCTCAGAGCGAAAGTGAGCATATCAAGGAGTTCAAGTGTAGAATACAGGGCTGGATTGTTGTAAATCTGTAAAACAGGGAATCTAAGGATGAAAAACTTACTCAAGACCTCCAAAATCTTCAATTCTCGAGGTATCCAGCCACACGGACTTCGATTTGTCAACCAGATTCTCCTTCTCAAACCTCTTACCAGAGGAATTCTTTCAATGGCTGATACTTGAAATGTGCCAATTCGAGATATCTAAGCATGTAGATCAACACCGGTTTTTTTTTATGAAAGCTTGGAAAATGGAGAATCTAAGGATGAAAAACTTCCTCTAGATATCCAAAATCTTCAATTCTCGAGGTGTCCAATAATAAGAACTTCGATCGGTCTACTAGATCCTCCTTCCTGGACCTCTTGTTAGATAATTCTTTCAATCGCTAACTTAAGGTGCTTCTTGGGCGCTTCCACTTGAAATTCCTTGATTCGGGATATCCAAGCAAGGGAATTTTAACATACTTGGTGAACAATCGCCTATTTGCTAGTATTTTAGCAAGTTTACCCATTTTCCTAATTCAATTCAAGTGTTTCTCGACCCGAACTACTATTTAAAAGGTCTTGGTTCTGCCTATCAATTCATACCAGAGAAACTAGATCTTCCCAAAATGGTGTTCAAGGACAAAAACAATTCAAAAACAATTTAAAAAGGAAAAAAAAAGATGATCTGAAAGCCCCCAACCGCCCGAACCATGAAATTCTCAAACTTACCAGCCAATTTTAGATTCCGGTGATTGCTGAGCACCTGCATACCTAGTTAGTAGTTAGCAACTGCCACCAAGGGATGGTCGGGGGGACTACACCTTAGTTTATTTTTCCTGGTCAAACTGAATCAACCATTGACTGCATTCTCCTGGCAATGAAGCCGGCGCAAAGGGGCTTACGAGTTGAAGAAGGCATACTCAACTGGTAACGGACCGCAGAGAAACTGTTTCAAAATAACGCGGTTAGCGTTGGATTGAGCAGGAATCGAACACGGGACGGTTGAATTGGCTTTTCAGATCGGATAGGGACGCGCAGCGTACGAACTATCGGGGGAATTACTGAAGAGATGGCATTTGGGCGGCGCTATAACGAGCGAGATTAGATATCTAAGGATGGGAAGGCTGTGGACTTAGAGATAAAGTATTCAAGAAAGTCTCTAGTCTTACCAAAGGCTCTTTGCTCTGGATGACCCGGGGATTGCTTCCAGAGGCTTAGGCTTTTTCACTTTTCGAGAAATGGTTGGGAGGAGCCTTTTGTGGACTTTGAAGAAATGAAGATCCTTGGTCTCCAGGCGGCAGATATTTAACAAAAGCTTCGGAATATGGATAGCTTGGGGATTACTTCTACAAGCTACGCTTTTTCCACTTTTTGAGGAATGGTCGGAGGGAGTCTTGGACTTGGATTTGAAGTCTTCAAGAAAGCCTTTCAAGTTTTTTGCCATAGGCTTCTTACTCTGGATGGCCTAGGGATTACTTCCAGAAGCTACCCTCTTCTCGCCGTTTGAGGAATGGTCGGAGGACGCCTTGGACTTGGATTTGAAGTATTTCAGAGAATATATGGTCTCTTACCAAATACTCCTTACTCTGGATGGCCTGGGGATTACTTGCAGAGGCTACCTATTTCTCGCCTTTTCAGGAACGGTTGGGAGGAGCCTTTGTGGACGTAGAAGAAAAGGAGAACTTTAGTATTTCGGCACTTTACTAAAAGCTCCTTACTCTGGATAACCTGGGGATTACTTCCAGAGGCTACTCACTTTCACCGTTTCGAGGAGTAGCTAGAAGCTGAATAGCGGCTACAAGTCCGGGGAGTCCAACTTTGCAGAACTCTAGAGACGATATCTGGGTTCTAGGTACGTGAGATGCACCAAAGCTTTGTAGTCTGGAGGCCTTCAGGATTACTCCCAGAGGCTACTTCGATCTTCGTTTTCAGGGAGTGGACGAATTGGGTCTTTGGACTTCTTCCGGACAGAGAGGATTCTAGGAACTCTTGGGTCTCCACGTGCTAGGTATTCACCAAAGCTTCGTGGTCTAAAGGCATTGGGGATTGCTTCCAGAGGCTACTTGGAATTTGGCTTCCGGGCAATGGCTTTGGGGTGTTCAGACTTCCTCCGGACCGGGAGAAAAGTTCGGGAATTTTGAGTCTCTACGTACTAAGTATTCACCGAAAGCTACTTGGTCTGGGTGCCTTGAGGACTGGATTGGAAGTCTACTTGGAGATTCGTTCTCGGTGAGGAGTAGATAGAGCGATGCTTTTCAGAGAAGACGAGGGGCTTAGGGAAAATCTAGGGTGATCCTAAGCCTCCTCTAGGTACGGTTTGGCAAAAGCTCTTCGGTCTAGAGAATACAGGGGCGATCCAGGGGACTATAGCTATTTACTTTCCAAGGAGTGGCTGAAGGACCTGAAAGAATGACCTAAGGAACATTTCAGAAAGAAGCACGACGAGATCAGCTCCAGAGAGTAGAAGAGACGTGGTTGAACTCGAAGCTAAGGCTATTAAACTAGCGGGACGAAGCAAGGGAGAAAGGGAGATGCAAGGAGAAACCGATGAACACGAAGCAAGAAGAGCGCAAACGAGGAATGTACGAGCAGTAAACAAAGGGACGGGATCAAGGGAGGCCAGTACAAAAACAAACCGCACGAGGAAAGCCTGCACAATGGCCTTTGTAGCTTTCTTGTCAAACCTCCGCGGAGCAGATCTGGACGGTTACGACAACTCTTCTCCATCCTTTGGCTTCTTCATCGCAGACGGCTTGAATCACGCGATTTGCAACGGTCTGGAAGGGGCAAAGGGATGAGATGGAAGAAACGGAAGGCCAGTCGACGTTTCGGAATTTGGAGGACAAACAGAGATCTTCGAATAAGTGAAAGAAACGGGAGAGACTTGACGTGACGCAGCCACGCCGATTCGAGGGATTCTTCCAAAAGCGCAGCAGCAATGCGCCAAGAAAGAATTCGGGGTGCGATTGAAGTATTGCGATGGACTGTGTCGTGGAAGTTGAAAACGACTCCCTTGGAAATGCGAGGTCGAACGGCAGAGATGCAAAGTCGACCAAGAGAGACAATTGGCATCGGAAAGAAGACTGTCGCGTCTTCCTCATCATACCGCTTCGCTCGCCGAACGTCGATTCGGTACAATCGAGGCCAGTGTGGAAGACGAAACCAGCAAGACTGGACGAATCTGGAACGTCAGTGGAAGCACCTATTGCTCTGTTCCCCGATCAGACAAACTGTACAGCTCGCCAAAGCATCCCCAGTCGCACTCCAACAGATCAAAATAGCAAGACTCGTTCCATTCCCAGCACGAGTTCGGGAATTCCGAGACGTCTCATCGACGCACCTTACCGAACAACAACGACCCATGCCTCAATGCGGGAGCTCTCCCCATGGTCATAGGGCGAGGATCCTGTAGCTAGGTCTTCGATGATCTTCCTGCATCGCTGAATTGCAGTTGGCCGCGTTGACTGAGCTGTCGCTGCAAACGAAAACTCGAAACCCCAGGGTCATCAGACAGGCATCTGGAGGAGGATTTGGAAAAGAAATCAGTGGCTCCACATGTGCATGAGTTTAACAGATAGCGGTATGAAGGGATTGACTGACTGGCTGGAGAGTGGGATGAAGTAGCCGGAGGATCGAAGAATTCCGACAGTTGAATGCGACGCTGGTACTTGCAATGGACCGAGTATTCATCAAATAATCCCGCCGAATCAATTCCGGCGGTCTGATTGTCCTGATAAGTGATCTGGCGAGCTGATTAGGTAGAGCGACTGTACTATACTCGTCCGTAAATCATCCATCCTCAGGATCGCGGGAAACACAACTCGAAGGCGAGCGAGCGATAGCCGTTGAATGTCGAAGAAGCGCTCGCCGCGAAATGCCACTGGAATTCGAATTCAAGAAAAACTCACAAGACCGACGTTGACAAGGGGGTGCTGCAGCAACAGCGCCAATCTGATGGAGGGGGAGTCAAGATCTCTGTGGTACGGTAAGGCGTCCCATCAAAACGTTCCCACGCATGAACACCAGGTCTTTGCGGCAGCGAAACTTGCAACACGACGGTATGCAAATCGCACACACCCATCGGCAGCCCTCGAAGCGGCACGTTCCCCTCTCGCTCGATGTCTCGGCACGATGCCGATTTCGTCGACCGCCTTTCTAGCCAGGCCAGGAGTGTACATGGGATGGGTGTATCCACCTCCCCGAATCGCAACGTCCCCTGTCCGGCTGAACAGGCGAGATGGGGGGGATTGAGCCTTGTGTATATCGGTACCAGCACCGCGGGAACTTCCATAGTGCTGGGTCTATAACAGGATGACGACAAGCGAGTCAAGAGCTCCTTCCATTGAGGAACCAATCGATGATCTCTCGGGGTCGCCGTCGTCGATATTGTCCAACCTGACCAGTGCACCACGATCAGCCTTGCTCTTCATATGAAGCCAGCACGCGAAACGGGCCGACGCGCGCTGGGCCTGCCAGGGAACTGGGGCGGGTCATCATTCCGCTCGGTTGCAAACAGGGGAGTATATTTCTCTTGTCGCTTTTTCCGCAAATCGCAAAGGCGATGCTAATTTCAGAGAGTTGGGTTCGAGGCGAAGAGCCGAAAGTGGGAACTGCTGTGTGCTCCGGGGGACGGATGGAGGGATGGTAGGGTGGATGGATGTTCTTTCTGCTTCATATACGCGGAAGGGGGATGGATGCTGCATCCTCACTGTACATCCAACACCAGATGCCATACCTCGAACCGGCTTGGGGTGGTATGGTACATGAGAGTCAGGCACATGAGGCAGGGAAGTCGGTGTCGGATGGTAAGACGGAGAAACGATAATCCAGCAAGGGCAAATTCGACTTCGGCTGACAACTTTCTCCGTGCTGGGACTCGCTTCCTGAAGCTCACCCCTACGGCAGGGCGGACGCGCGTGGCAGGGCGGCATTTCGAGAGGTTGTAAAAGCTCTAGGCGAGACACACCGATGTCATGGCCATGTGTCAAAACACCCTATCACACCCACCGCGAAAGGAGCCACCGTCTTGGCGGATCGAGCGGGCGGCCGACGTGGGGAGAGAGATCTTGATGCAGATGGTTGTGTTGCCATTCCGGCTGATGGACCGCGATTGTGAAACGGCAGCGAGAGCGGAGGTTGGGAGGTGGAGTTGTGGGAGTTGTTCTTCTTCCATCACCAGCCACCCCCGAAAAACGGGTCGTATGTCGCTTGTAAGGCGGTAAGAGCGGGCCGCTTGATAGCGACTGGATGGCTTGATGCCGCATTGCCGGTACTGCAGTGTGCACACTCGCTCGGGCAAAGTCTGTTCGGATCCGAAATGGACAGTCGAATCATCTCGCGGAGGATCCACAAAGTGGGTTGGTGGAGGACGGGAACTTTGTCGAGAATCACCAGTAAGCGGGACCGCTGATGAGAAACAGAGTTTCGAAACCCAACTCTACTGTGGTCTCCAGGGTAAGTTTTGTAAAGAGGCGTTTTGTGGCTTAATTAGCGTAATTCTGAGCAGCCTACCAGAACTTTCCAGGCTTATCACGTAATACAATTCAATACCTTTATATTTCGACCTGCCCTAAAAATTACCTCGAGCAGCTGTAAGCCATGGATCCTCCTACTCCCAAGCGTAAATCAAAGCATCTCTCTCGAGACCAACGGCTTCAAATCCAGTCTCTCTATAAAGCTGGCTTAGAGCTTAAACAAATCCACGATCATCTCGGATTCTCCTATCGACAAATATGGCATACTTGCCATGCAAGCCGCCCGACACCTAAAAAACGCTCCGGACGTCCTCTTACTCTCTCTGATGAGCAAGTCGATGAGATTGAAATCTTTATCATATCAAAACGCTCCCACCGACTTCTTTCGTACGAAAAACTTGCTACTGGTCCATTTTTAAACTTCAATATTGGATGGGAAGCAATCA
>ML977178.1:55534-125526 GCA_010015705.1 Aulographum hederae CBS 113979
GACGTAATTAATGCAAAAGGCGGACATACGAAATGGTAGCTTATATAATTTATTTTACGCAGTGGCTTACGTGGCGTTTTTTAGCGCTTTACAAAACTTTGCCTGGAGACCACAGTACATACACTCCAATCTGACAACGCCGAAAGCAGCAACTGTTAACATTCGTATTCCAGGCGAGATGGAGGACGCCGAACGGGAGTGTTACCGAATCCAGCCATGGTCAGCCTTATACAAGCGTGCTTCTGGGATTTCCAAGCAGTGACTGATCAAGATCGAGGCTGTGGAACATGCGGGGGGAAATAGATCATGTCTATCTTCACTACCTCAAACCAAAACTCGACCAAACTTCTTGGAGTTTACGGGATACTGCCCTATCAGCAACGGCGTCTTTACTACTGCGAGCTGCTTACCCCCGCCCACTTCGCAACTCGCAGATGAATCGGGAGGTACGAGGTATCTCTGACACATCCATTAAATCCAGGCAAACCGCACGCTAAGCAAATGCAATCCTCCCAAATCCCAAGCTCGGAGAAAGGATGTATGTGGGGGAAAGCCCATCCATAGGGCTATCCAGCCCATCCAATCCATTCCGCTTTTGGTGTTGGTGGCAGTTGAGCGGGCTGAAGGATTAGATATCCACGTGACGCTTGGCTCGCAGGAGCTTTTGGGGTCTGGGCAAAGCAAGCCCGACTCTGGATGTTGGATGCATCTGCGTGGAAGAGGGAGAGTAAATTGAGGAAGCTGGATTTCGTTGCTTCATGGAGACTTCCGATTCCCTTCCGTCCGTGATGATGTGGATCAAGACGATGAAGATGCGTTGAGGTACAGGTACAGTTACGCGTAAAAGTATCAAAACCCACCTCATCCTTCAGGAATCACCAACAAAAATCACTGCAGGCGTTTTGAAACAACGCTCCATGGCGCATTATCAAATCCATCGTGGCTGACGGATCATCCCCTTCAATCCACTTAATCCCCTACAAACACGTGCTTCTTCAGCCCCGTAGGATTCCACAGGGGGCGTTCGACTGATGAGCGGCTCTGCAGGCTCTGCATCCGTTATCTCGCATGGCTGGACTCTGCCGGCTCGGCTGGCTTGTCGTGCTTGCTGCTGAAGATGCACCTGGTGCGGAGGATGCTCTGGACGTTTGGGTTGGATGCGAGTACGAAGGTGGGAGTTGGTTTTGATGTTTTGATGTTTTAATATTCGGGGATGGTGATGGTGTTGATGTCCCTCCCTCGTATTTGAAGTACCCACAAGTATGGGACAGAGAGAACCTTCACGGGAGATACCTACCTAAGTATACCATGATACCTAGCAAACACCACCAAGACGTTAGAAAAGTGTCCCCGCATCCGTCAAAAAGTCTCCTTGCCATGTGAGGTTAGCCTTATTCGAGACAAGCAATCAACACCCGTCTCAGCGATGAGACTTGGGTTCCTTCGAAGATCGAAATTTAGATACCCAATCTCACGTTATACGGTTATAGCGCGCCGTTACGTTCAATTCACGTTCTCACTCAAGTCACCTCCTCACCTCCTCGTCTGTCGACCCAATTCGCAGCATCTTCGGCGGCACGGTCGATCTCCCAAAACAAGCAGCCGCGCGAATCGAGAACTGGTAGTGCGATATATCGCCGTCTCGCTTAGCTTGAAGTCTCAAAAGCGGGTAGGTTACCTGTGCAGTGACTGTGAAGTGTGAACGGCGATGCAGGAAGCATACATCCAACCATGGAAATCCAGTTAAGCGCCAGCTTCGCCGCGCGCCAAAACAACTTCTCAATTCCCCCTCTCCAAGGCTCGTCTGCTGCGTGAATCCAAGTTAGTGGTCAGAACTCAGAAAGCCAAGGTGAATTATAGCAAGCTCGAACAGATCAATGATTTTAACATTCAGCAACTTGATAGCTTTTAGTACCCCCCACCACATCTCCCAGGCGCTTAGCCTGTAAAGCAATCCCACCTGAATAAGTTCAGAGAAGCAAATCAACTCTCCCCGAATCCCCATCCCCATATCCCGCTTCTCACCCGCCGTCAACAGCCGCCGTGACGACCTGACCTGCAGCAATAAAGCAACGAAATAATGCAAAACGGCAATAGTGCCGCATCTGGCAGGATTCGACTTCATGAGAAAAGTACCAAGGTACCAAGCAAGGTAGCATAATAACCCCCTTCCTTGACACCTCCTCCACTACTGAAGCAAGAACTCGATTTTCACCCCACGGACGGGGTGGATGATGGTGCAATTGTACAAGAGAGGCTTGAATTTAATGAATTCTAAGCAAGCAAAAAAAAAACGCCTGTGAGATGCGAAGTTTTCTCAGTCTCGAACCCTTTGGCCTGATCTCTGATGTCTGAATAATCCCGCAAGATGTGAGACTTGAATCATGAAGCAAATGGAAAAGACTCGTTCATAGACCCCTCTTGACCAGACAGAAAAGCCTGATATGATCGATTGACTGATATGATCAATTGACTGATTTGACTGAAATACGCCAGAAAGGAAAAAGGACAGGGCCCAGGCTGGTCACCGCCAGCACCACTGTGCAGGGCCAGACAGAGAGCACGAGCAATCGTGACCCCAAAACCACGCACAGGCTGCCCAGAAAAGGCTTTCATGCCCATGCCATGCCATGCAATTCGAAATATGCAGGTCGGACCGGGAACGGAGTGGGGGCGAACGACGCACCCCAAAGACCGCGCAGTTCAAAAAAGAAACAAAAAAAGTTACGGCCAGGGTTATAGTTTCGCCAAGCGGCGGGTTGCATATGCTTGCTGCTTGCTGCTGCTCAAGACTCGTTATGCACTTCATCAATAACACCGGGAATGGTTCCTGGACTGATTCTGCCACCACCACCACCGCCGACCGGACTCATCAGACTCGAGCCCGACATGGAGCCGATCGAGCCCATGCGCTCGTGAGGGGCCAGCGGGGTCGGCGCGGGCTCCTCCTTCATACAAGCCGTCTCGAGCATGTTGGTCCATTTTCCGCTGGTGCCGGCGTGGCTGTGCTTGAGGTGCTGGCGAAAGTGATCTGCGCGGAAGAATTTCTTTGCCTGGTTGCACTCGCCAAACTTGTGCACATGGTTGAGGTGTTCGCTGCGCATGACCCAGTCGGCCGGGTTGGCGAATTCCTCTCCACAGTACCCGCACACGTCGGCGGTTCCAGGGTGGACGGCCGAAGCGTGGAACGCCGCCGGTACACCCGCGAGAGCCGCGCAGGACCAGGAATGCCGACGCAGGTGGAGCGAGTTTTGATGCCGTTCCGCCTCATTCTTGTTCTTGAATCGATTGGGGCAATACTGGCACTGGTACTGCTTTTCGAGCTCGTGTTGCCTGCATCATGTCAGTGTGAATTCACCGGGAAAGCGGAGCACATCCGGCGCCCTACCGGAGCTCATCCTGGCTATCAAATTTCTTTGGCTTCTTCGGGCAGCAGTCGCAAATGTAGAGTCCTTGAATTTTGGACACGCTGTTCTGTCGGGAGTGGGCCTGGCTGTCCATCGACATCTTGCGCGGTTGAGGTGTGTCGTTTTCAGAGTTTGTCCGTTGGTGAGGTTTGGAGATGGATCCTCGCGGGCTTGGGTTGAGAGATTTGTTGGCTACGTAGGCTGAAATCGGGCCAAATTCAGACTCGCCCATCGGAGACAGGGCGCTGGGGGAAAGACGCTCGCCGTTGTAACTGGTCGCGCTGCTTGCTACTGACAGGTTGTATGACCCGTACGAGGCTGCGGTCCGCTGTCCTAATGAGGATGCTGAAGATACCGAGCCGTGAGCAGCTTGGGCTCGCGACACGGGTGAGTTCCGACTGCCCATGGCCTGGCTTGAACGACGGTGATACAAATCTTTGCCTCCACGCACCGATCCTCGCTCGTCCCGTGTGGGATCTGCTGGTGGCGATGACGCGCGTCGTTTGATGCCCTTGGTCGCTGCCTCAAAGTACTCGGGGGGAGCAATTGGGCTGCGATCGCTAATGTTGAGCTCGCGAAAGTTGTTCTCGTCCATGCCGACAAAGTCGTGGTCCATGAATATGCCTTGGTCGTCGCTTCCTCGCTTGGACCGCGCAGACTGAATGTCCTCAACTGTGTCTGGTGTGGACACGCTGTTCTGCCTGGCCTGCTCTGAGCTCGACTGGTCGTATAGAGGGCTGCGAAAGCCGGTGTTGCCTGGTGACACGCCCGACGACGGTGCGCTGGGCCACCTGCTGAGAGATGTATCTGTTGCGCTCGGTCGCCGTTCGGGCATGGACAGTGGCCTCAATTGTCCCGTCAACTTGTCGAGGGCATGGCGGGAGTTTGCTGGAGGTTCTTGGGAGGTCGGAGAGAGGAATGCGGAGCCGCCTGAGCGGTTTGCGGCGTTTGGCCCACCGATCTTGGAGAGCAATTGCTTGTCGTACGCGTTGGAGGAGTTTTCGAGGGATCGTAGGCCTAATTGGCGTTCGCTCTGTAGTCTGGAGGAGGGAGGCGACGGGTTAGCACGCGATACGACAGAGCAACTGGCGAAACAGGCCATGTCCACGATGGACTCGGTGGTGATGAGGTTGTGAGGGGTGACAAGCAGGGCAAGGGAGGTTGGTGAGCTGACGTACCGATGGTTTGATGCCGAGGGCCTGCGGTCTTCGTCGCTGTGGTCCAGACTGCTATCACCCTGCATGATTTCCGTGTCGACGGTGTTGACGGTAGCAATGCTGCTTGTCCGTCGTCCGGCGCCAAAGTAAAAAGGCTCGACGTCGTCCCCTGTGTGCTCCTGGCCTTGGGACGAGGGTTGACCGCCTCCTCGCAAGCTCGAGCCAGGTTTTACATTCGAGCCAAACAGAGTGTTGACTGTGTCGCTGGTCTGGTTGTTGGCCCACTGCCAGCCGGGGTCGTGGCCATTGTTCAGTTCGTTGATGTAACGCGGCGGAGGCAAGGGTGGCGGTGGAGCTTCGCGGGCGTTCGGGATGGCCATGGGAGACGACGACGACGACTGAGTCTGCGACTGCGACAACGACAGCGACTGCGAGGACGGACGGCGGTTCGTGTAGCTGCCCTTGTGCGACCCTGACTCATATATTACCCGAATAGAGGGCGTGGAGGTTGCTTCCGCCATGGTCGAGCGACAGAGACGCTCGCATGAGCTGAGTGGCTCGGGAGCGCCTACGCCACCACGTTGGACTCGAAGTCGATAGTTGCTTTCTCTACGCAGGGAGAGGTGGCGATTGGGACTGGCGAGGCGCTTGTGGACATGCAGCCAACGGGGCGCCGGCCAAGGAGTGTAGAAGGCTGGAAGAAGAGCAGCGCTGCGGGTGCAGACTGTTCAGAGGCTGCGGGTGGCAGGAGAAATGACGAAGCCGAGCAAGGCTTGAATGGACCTGTGGACCTGTGGACCTGTGGAGCGGAGAGTGGGGAACAATGGGATGGGATTGGGGGTGGCAGTTGAAGTCGACTGTGGGACTGGAGTGGGAGTGTCTGTTCAAGTGTACCAGTGGAGCTGGACCAGGCACTG
This sequence comes from Aulographum hederae CBS 113979, assembly GCA_010015705.1. Classification (NCBI taxonomy): domain Eukaryota; kingdom Fungi; phylum Ascomycota; class Dothideomycetes; order Aulographales; family Aulographaceae; genus Aulographum; species Aulographum hederae. The sequence continues at coordinate 61,016 of ML977178.1, forward strand.
GAGGGTCTGAGTGGGCGGTTGCTTGCCGAACGACGACTCGGGACCTGACGAGGTGGAGTCTTGGGAGAGAACAGACGCAAGGTGGAACAGCTGGAGGCTGAGGAACTGGATTGGACTGGCAAAATGCAGAGTGATGCCCCGAGTCGATTGTCCAAATTATGCCTCTAGCGGCAATTATTAACCTGCCTAACTTAAGGCGTAGCTTGAGCCGTAGGTAAGGCGAGGCAAGGTAGCAGTAGGGCTGAGCACGCTGCGAGCTGCGACGCCGCTTCCGACGGGAGGTCTTGGACGGTGGACCTTGTGCGGGAAGCACCAAGCTGACTCTGTGAGCTGCTGGGTGCACTGGGCTGGACAGTGGAGGGTGCACGGTAGGGAGTGGAGAGGAGTGGAGACATGCACAGCTGGGGAGAGATATGGCTGTACAGTGGAGTACCGTACTAGAAATGCTGCTGGAGCGATTCCGCAGTGTATTGGATATCCTCACCTCGAGTCTGAACAGCACCACAACAAAACAAAACGAACAAGGAGAATGGCAAAATACGACCAAACTCTCCGCCGCACATTGCACACACCAGATGGAATAATTATGTTCAAAGCTGACGGCCTTGGACTGCCAAGCGCCAAGAGCAGGATGAGGACGAGGAGGGCAAGGCTGTAGAAAGGCGAGGCCTCCTACCGCGTGCAACCACACACGAGCCCGCCATGCGGCAAGGGGATAGATTGAAGCACTGGGTTCAGACGGCACTTGCTGACGTCTGGAGTGTAGAGCAGAATAACCAGCCAGGCCATCCCTGACCGCGGCACCCGCACAATTCGACAGAAGCAGCCAGCGTCAGATTCCTCCTCCCAGGCGTCATGTCTTCCCAGTCCTCCCTCCACCTCCACCTCCACCTCCACGGCAGAGCAGCGGCTAGTTGGACAGCAGGCCCAGCAGGGCAATCTACCTAGCGACCCTCAAGGAGTCAAGGCTTGCCCTGTGGATACGGTACGGTACGCAAGAGCAGACTTGAACCTCCAACAGCAAGGTTGCCAGCATCCGCGCAGAGACAGGGGAGAGTCGGAGACCAGCGCAGATTCTGGACTATGCAGAATTGCGGCGTGGGAGCCGACATGATCAAATAGCAGCTGGCCGGTGACCTTCCAATGCAGCCTGCAGAGATGGCGATTCATCAAGCATCGTCTGGATTCATCAAGTATCGTCTGGATCATCCAGCATCTCGTCTGAATCAGTAAAGCAAGACTCGACCTTTCCCCTCTCTGTCTTTGGGAACACTAATATCAAATCAGCGTCAGCAAAACCCATGGTGGTTGTGACCGCAGACGTTCCGAGTTTCAACTGCCGAGCGTCTGGAGCCTTATGCCTTACCGGATAGCCAACACTAGTCTGTACCTCTTAATTCCAGCGTCCACACTGTCCACTCTACCGATCGACCCCCCTCGTATTCGGAGTCGGACACGCTGTGGCATGATGCATCGTGGCAGTGGCACTGTGAGTGTGACTGATGGCTTGATGGCTTGAGACGAACGAGGACGAGATCTCTTCAAGCAAGCGCTAAAGCAGTGCAAGCAGTGCCTGAGCCACTCCGTTTTTCGTCCCCGCTGCTGCGCTGCATGTTTGGAAGCTTCAACACCAACTGTGGTCCTGCACCTCGGCCATCTCCTGCGGCTAGCCGACTTTTGCTAGCCCTAGCGGATAGCGGGATATGCAGCCCACCTGGGCGAGCCAGCCTTACAATTGTGCTTGCTTTTGCTTGTCTGTGCAGCAGAACTCCTGTCTCTCCGCACCTATCAACGTCCGACCTTCCTTCTTAGTAATGCCGTCCAAATTAAGGCTGTCGTTGCTAAGTGCGGGATCACTTGTTCATCCACCATCTCTTGCAGCTTGAAGATTGTCGACGTGCAGCGGAAACTCTTTCCGCAGGCGAGCGTGCCGTAACCCGTTCGTCTGCTGGAGGAGCAAGACCACCTTCCTTGAATTGCAGACGACGGCTGCAGAAGATGATACAGATCGACAAAACTCTGTCAAGCGGATCAGCTTATTACTTCGAGCCAGGCCCGGCCAGTCGTTGCGTTCCCTGTCTTCACTCCTAGGTCCCGTTCAGCAGTCTATTTCGGATTGACCGGGATCCTGGTTACAGTTAGGTATTGAAATGGGTCATAAACCACAAACGGTGGCGCCAGTTAATGCAAGATTGAACGATCTCATGCCATCTTTACTCAGCGCACTGCCACAGACTCGGCATCGGGAAGCCTTATGCCTCATGCTTGAGCCTTTTTGCAGCAGGATTGAGGCGCCGTGGAGCTTGCCGGTAGATCAGCTTCAACAGCGCAGACTTGATGATTATGACAAGAGAAATATTTCGCTGATCGGGCATGCCGGGTCTGAAAGCAGTATCGTTTTCCCTTGCCCGGGTCTGTCAGGTGGAGTGGTTCGCCAGTTGCAGCAGAGTTGACGTTGCAGGTGGGGTGGCAGTGCAGGGAAGATTTGTGGCGGGACGCGGCGAAGGCAGATAGCTCCGGCCCTCCGGCACGTACCATGTTGCACGTGATCAGCCCTTTCTGTTCCAACACATCTCCTTGACGCTCCACTCCGACCCAGACCCGCTCCTCGGTGCTATTCGATTGCCCTACACTGCGCCAGCATCCAATCCGGCATTTCCTAGCCTCAACACGCATTGTGGAGTGACAAATACCGAATTCCCCTTTGACGCCCCTATTTCGAGGGTTGTGTGGGGCAGCCGAGGCAAAACTCCAGAACCAGAACACAGCATCAAACTTCCACCTTAAGGCTGACAGCCACCTTTCAAAGCACTCTCAACTCCGAAGCCAGTGACTAATTGGGAAGAGGCGCAACATGTCGCTCCTCGACAAGGTCCCGGGCGATCTGAATCTTTACATCGGCGGGTGCGTAAATCGATCTGTTGCATGGCAGCATCTGGGAATCCCATCAAGCCTCTGCATTGTCCACCACCACCACCACTACCACCGTCCGTCTGGATCATGGATGGCTTCATCAGGCGGCACTCGCAAACTCTAGATACAGCGCCTGACCAGTCGCAGGGCTTTCACGCTACGCCGCAAGCAAACTCTCCACGACGCAAACATCACCCATGTGGTGTCGGCCCTCCGTGATTTCTCCCCTGACGAGCCGTCGCTGTACAAGCCAGCCAAGCACCTGATCATCCAAGTCGACGACGTCGAAGACGAAAATCTCCTAGAGCACTTTTCCAGATCCAATGACTTTATCCAGGACGGGCTGGACGGGGGAGGTGCAGTGTTTGTGCATTGGTAAGTAGTGTCACCCCCCAATCCTTGCTCAGCTGAGCCTCAGTGTTCCCACCTCCTTCTATGGACTCCTTTCCCTATACACTTGCGTCTTGATTCGTTTGGTTTCTTGGCAATTTGCCTCTCAGGTTACTTCCTATTTCGGGTTCTCTTTTCACTTGTCAACACTCTTGTCCTCTGCGGCATCTCCGAACCTTCAGCTTCAACGTCTATATCTATCAGCTCTGTCGTACAGAGTGGGTTATTTCTGATCGATGCAATCAATCCGATTGCCACCATTACTCGAGCCTTTCCTTTCGTTTGCTTCACGCAGACAGGCCACTGAGGTGCCAGAAGCAAACAGCGGCAAAGCTTGACGTTGGATTTGCCAGAAGATCTCCGAATAGACTCATGCGCATCTTGACCTATACGATACAGTGCGGATTCAACTCGTTTGTTGGGATTACCTGCACGCCTTGAATAGCATGAGATCTCTACCTCAATCGAGGAAGCCGTATGCAACCATCGGTCATGGCCGAGACTGACTGGGCCACAAACATGTCCTGCCTCTCGAAATCAACTCCACATCATCCTGCAATGCTATCAGTATACTGGAAAGCTGCTAGAGCATTACCGATGCCATCCACTCAAGGTCGTAGTCATTCCTTGTCAGGTTCTCAAAGGAACTGAACCATGTAAACCACACGTGCTGAAGCCTGAGGACGAGACAAACCACGCAATTCGTCGCTCCCACGATGGCACATCTGCAGCCTTATCTCTGATTTCCATTCTCCAACCTTATTTCCGAATTCTGATCTCATTGTCTCATTGTCTCCTTGACTCCTTGTCTCATATCGCTTCTTCACACCACCTGTCCCAACGCGCGCGTTTACGACAGAAGCACCCACCACACCGAATCCTCTAACGCCTCCCCCAGTGCCATGGGCAAATCACGCTCCGCAACCCTCGTCCTAGCCTACCTCCTCTCGACCAACCAAACCCTCACGCCCGCCTCGGCGCTTTCGCTGCTCCGAACCTCGCGCCCGCTCGTCGAGCCCAACACGGGCTTCATGTCTCAGCTCGAGCTTTACCATCAAATGAAGTGCCCGCGCAACGTCGAGGAGCAGCCGCCGTATCAGAGGTGGCTCTACCAACGCGACGTCGAGATCGCCAGGGCGTGTGGGCAGGCGCCGCACGTGGATAAGATCCGCTTTGAGGACGAGCATGTCCGGGCTTTGGAGGGCGTCAGGCAGGAGATTGAGACGGAGGCGAATACGGAGGTTGAGTTTAAGTGTCGGAAGTGCAGGTGTGTTCCAATGCTCCTTCCCTTTTAAGGTCTCGTGACTGCTGTCCACGTGACATCACCCCGACTCCAGCTCCAGCTGTCTCGTCGACGACACGACTGACTAAAACCTCCACTTACCAGACGCTCCCTCGCAACAGCCCCCTTCATACTCCCCCACGCCCCACCCGAACCCCCCTACAGCCCCCCCTCCTCCCCCGATCCCTCCTCCTTCGGCAAACCCTGCGCGCACATCTTCCTCGAGCCGCTCTCCTGGATGCGCGACGAGCTGACCCAGGGCAAGATGGAAGGACGGCTCGACTGTCCGAATCCGAGATGTAAGAGTGTGATCGGCAAGTACTCGTGGCATGGGCATCGGTGTAGTTGTGGCGGGTGGGTTACGCCGGGGATTAGTCTTGCGAGGGGGAAGGTTGATGAGGCGAGGGTTGGGAGGGGGAAGGGGAGTGGGGAGGGGTTTGGGGTTAGGATGGGGCCGGGGGTTGGAGGGGGAGGTGGAGGTGGTGGTGGGAGGAATGGGAATTTGTAGCGGAGCTCAGGTAGGTAGGTATGAAGTATGAAGAACTGCCTTTGGCATGGATGATGTGATGTGTCGGAGCAGACGGATACACTATGTATGCATATCTGGAATACGCATCAATTCCCCGAGTTCTTGGACATCCGAGTGAATCTCAAAATACGAATCACCTCGTTCGTTTGAAATGAAAGGAAAAGGGAAGGTTCATTCAATTGAATAACCATGGCGTAGATAAGTCGCCCACGAGTTCCCGCTTTTGGTTGTCGTCTCCATTGACCGAGTCCGCTCGTTCGTTGGTAAGAGAAAGAGAGTTGCTATTGCATGCACTGCCGTGGTTGGAAGTGAGTTGAATAACCAAGACGCGGATAAGTAGCCCACGAGTCCCCGCTTCTGGATGTGATCTCCATTGACCGAGTCCACTCGTTCGTTGGTAATAAGAAAAGGAGGGTTGTGATTCCATGCAATTCCGTGGTTAGCAGTGAGGAATCCATGAAATCCCTTGCTGGTTTCGATTCATCGACTTAGTCGTCCTGCCATACCCGTCCGATGAAATCCCTTCCTGGTTTCGGTTCATGGACCCAGTCGTCCTGCCATACCCGTCCGCCATTCAAGAGCGGCCTGCCGCCTTTTCTGCATCTCTCGCGGGCGTCTCGAAACACTGCTCAATCTTCGCTGCTCTCAAAGGCTCATCCCTCAACGCCTTGGCGGCATCAGCGCCTTCCTCCGACTCGATGAACTTCTTCCACTAGGCCTTCTGGATACTGGCTTCGGTGACCAGCGATGTGTTTTCCCATCCCTGAACCATCACACTGATCCTTTCCATTACCGCGTTCGACGGGGGAGATCCTTCTCCAAAGAACTCTCCAATCATATGTTTGAGTTTGGCGGCCTGAGGGAATTGGCAATGCCATGTCAGCCTCATACTCGGTGACAATACTTTCTTCGAGATGATTGGGGGGGTGGAGGGGTAGGGGCAGGGAACCTTCGCCTTACACTTGCGTTCACTTTGAGGTGGGCCTCATTCACTTGCGAGTCCAACTGTACTAGCTGTGCCAGTGCAACCTCACTGGCAAAGACCGAAGTTGGGGTGGGACCGAGAGCGTAGTTTTTCAATATATCGAGCATTTTCTCACTCCGGAGGTTGCTGCTCTTGACCACCTCTTCGAAGGCACGCGTGGCGTCCACTGTGGTTGAAGTCAGTCCCAGCCCTCCATATCAAGAGTGTGTGAGAAGCATACCGGCTTGGCGCTCCAATTCTTCGTCTCGCTCTGCAGTCATCTTGAGGAAGGATTGTTGCGGGTAAAGGTGAAGTAATTTTGTTGTGAGATGTAGTGTTGGGTGCTCAACTCCAGATGGTCGTATGGACAGTTTAGACTTCGAGACTGGTGTGGTGTGGCTATGTTGGAGAGAAGCAAAGGGAAGAAAGATGCCGTGAGGACTTTTATATCCGGCTCCAGCAGGGAGAAGGCAAGTTGCTGAGTTATTACTTGACGTGACTATTCTTTGAAGGCCACTAGGTAATTCTCATTGCGTAGAGGCGATAATTCATTCCAAGGAGAAGAGATGTCATTTTCTTTTGATATGGATATCAGGAGCAAGTAAACCACGATTTGCCACATGTGGCTCCGATCCACGACCTTTGTTGCTCTCGGATGTTTACTTGGTGATCAAGCCTTTGCTGTATCATCATCGCCGGAGTTTATAGTCAACACCAAAGCCTTAATTGCAGCCAGATTTGGATTTTCGCGGAACTTCCTCATCTCGGCTTCCAAGCGGGCTGATGCGGCAATGGCAGCCTCTTCGCAACGATGAACGACCTTCTCCGCAGACAACACTGCGTCCATAGCCAACAAATCCTCTCCAGGTCCCAGTTTGGCGAAAGTGTTCATTAACTCGTTAACCAAGCAATCATAGTGTGCTCTCTGCAGAGCAGCTGGTCAGCTTAAGATCGAAGATAAAGCACCACGTAGCCTCATTCCTTACCTTGAGTCTCCAGTCCAATTTAGACTCTTTGATCCCCACTATAGGAGAAGGGACAACCAAGACCCTGGAGACATTGACGAGACAGAGTTCGTTCATATATGCGAAGAGCTTTTCTTGAGCCACTCGGTCCGCTTCAAGTGCACTATCGAGAGCATCTCTCAGCTCATCTTCAATTCGTGTCAGTCTCTAGCTTTGTTACTGAGAGAGGATTGAATTCATACCGACTCGACTCATCAAGTCGTCAGCCATGTTGATGGTGAAGTTGAAAGAGGATGTTGGGGATGGTGGGGAAGTGCCTCTTTCAAAGGTTTGTTGTGGATCTCTGTGGAAGCTGCCCAGGCCTGAGAGGTGGTGTGGTTGTGTGGGAGAGAAGTCAAGACAGGAGCAGAGGAGGTGGGGGAGCTTTTATATCTGGTTCCAGGGCGGAGCATGCAAAGAAGCATCAAATATGCACTTTGAAATGCTGGGTCACTTAGAGAGTATCTATACACCAAATCAATTGAGGGAAAGGCCTTTTCTGTTTAACCGATATTGTGATTAGAAGCAAGCAACCAATGCATGAGTCCTGCATTTCTTGTTCTGCTTCTTGATCATAGCCACCTTGCCAGATCCATTCGCCTATTCATCATTGTCCACCACGTTACCACCTCCGAGCCTTCACTCCGCCATATCCCGCAAAACCGCAATCAAGACGGCAGCGACTACCGGGTCATCCTGAATCCTCGCACACGCAACCTTGCCTTCCGCAGAAGCGAGAAACTTGACAAACTCGGTCCTGACGCTGTACGAGTGGGAGAACCTAAGATGATTCTCAAGAATGATCACCTCTGCTCGCGCCGTCTCCCGCGCTAATTGCAAGTCCCCCGACGCAACGCAGCGCTGGTATTCTTCCTCGAGCAAGTTTCTCAGGTGCTGAGACTGTATTGTAGCAGCAACCTGTCAGCACGTGCTAAAGATAGAGAACAGAAACCGGAAAGCCTCACTTGCACAGTCATCTTGAGTACGGACTCCGAGATCTTGACCGTGGAAGCGGGGCAATCAAAGACGGAAATGCTTCCTAGGCTGAGGTCTTTGAGTAGCTTGAGGATTTGTTCCTTTGCGAGTCTTTCGGTCCCGATAGCTCCCTTGAATGCCGCAAAGATCTCATCTTGGATGATTGTTAGATTTGAGGCTAAATTGCTGTTAGGATGTGAGGTTCTCACTGGCACGTCTATCAGTCTCTCCACTCTGCTCGGTCTCGGAGCTCGTGATTGATGCTGGATCGGAAGGTGTAGTCATTCTGAAGAGTTGTGGGCGGAGTGGTTCCTGTCAAGAATGCTGGTGGATCGTCGTATTGAGTTGCCCTGTTATGGAGAGGAAGTAAGGTTGTGGTTGAAGAGGAGCAGAATGGACCAACGTAGGCTGTAGAACCCCATATCTGCAGCTATCCAGCCGCAATATGCAAACACGACGCCACGTGATATGCAAGACCAAACAAGGACAAACCTATCTCGATCTACTTCTTTCAGTTATAGCTCGAGACTCGATTTTCAAAGGTTTAAAGTGAATTGTACCAGTTTTCAAAGGCGGGAGACTTCAAAGGCTAAGACCTTATGCTCTTATGAGTCCCATTTCTACTTCTAGGCCTCGGACGCCAGTAATCACTCCACCCCACCCATCCTCCATTCCCCATAACCTCATCACTCACGCCTGCCTTTCACATCCATGTCTCGCAAGATCGTCGCCACAACAACAAAAACCGCCGCATCATCCTTAATCCTCCTCCCCGCCGCCTGACCATGCTCAGAATAGAGGAGGAACTTGTGAAACTCAGCCTCGACGCTGTAGGCGTCGGTATACTGCAACAGTCTTTCGAGCGCCAATACCCTGAGCCTGGCTCCAAATACTGCCATTTCTAAGTCTCCTGTCGCTCCGCACATGTCGTAGTAGTCGATGAGAAGCTTTTGCAGATGCTGGGACTGGGAGTACACCAAATTATTAGTCCAAGGCGAGAGACGCCGCGAAGTAGGACGGCAGATGTCTTACCTGCGCCGTCATCTTGAGCGCCGATTCCGAAATCTTCAAGCAGGCAACTGGACAGTCGCAGACGGCTATGACTCCGAGACTGAGGTCCTTCAGTAGCTTGAGAACCTGCTCTTTTGCCAGTTTGTCCGTGTCGATTGCCGCTCCTAAGGCTTCTATGATCTCGTCTTTGGGGAGTGTTAGTTGTCATAGTTCGTAGCAGTGTCTACAAAGGGTGACAATCTTACCACCACGTCTAGATATCTCTCCAGGGGCCGGCAGCCGGCCAGAGGTTGTGGCCATACTGGAAGATTGTTCGTGAAGTTGTTCTTAGCAACAGGAAAGGCGGGTTGCTGTGTAGAGGTGGTCTGGCTGTGTTGAAGATCAGCAGAAAAGGAACAAGGCAAGGAATAGATTTGGACTTATATGTCTCACGTATCCAACCGCAACACGCAACACGCAGACACGTGATGTGCTACACCAAACAAGCACAAACCTTGCTTCGATTCATGACCAGACGAGCAAATCTTCAAAGTCAGTCTGTACCAAATCCGGGGATGGACTTCTGGGATATGAGATTTGGTGCTATCAGAGCTTAAGCCATTAGCATACCAATTCAAGGAGTCCATTCCAACGTACTCCTGTAAACTCTCATCCCAGGGTTGTTTGTAGGAAGAGACTGTGTATCAACAGCCTCTACATAACCACCCGATCATCCAAACCCAACCGCTCCTCTCATCAACGCCCCAGAAGCCCAATAATTGTACCTAAAACCCTTGAAATACTCCATCTGGGATGCCTTTGCCCTCGATCTAATGATCCAACCCCCCAACCAGTCGCCCAAAACCCCTTAAAAGTCCCTTCCGAAGTCTGCAAGCCTAGCTATATAATCCTCTTGCATTCGCCCCTTTTCCTTCTCAAGTTCGAGCCACCGCCTACACATAACTGTGACCCGCGCAATTATCGGGCTGATATCATTCGTTCTGTTCATCTGCAGCAGCTCATCAAAGCAGGTCGTGCGTGCGTTTGTTTGACGCCACTGGGAGTTGATCAGTTACGTTGGTGAATGGACTCGGAGGTGGAATGGATGGATGGATGGAGTAATCTTCGGAATGAGCTTCGGCGTACCTTATCATTCAACTCGGTGCTCTTGACCATGTGCATAGCCAACTCGCTTGATACGTCTTCACCGTGTCCCAGGCGCACGAGTATATCAAAAAACTCCTCACGTCTATCTTGATAAGCTTGGCTGAGCTCTTCTAGCTGCGGGGCAATGGCTTCTATTCAGATTGTCAGACTTCACAATCCCTCGGCAAACGTAGTATCGTGAAGGAACCCTACCGCATTGTCTCTCCAACTGTTGAGCTTGTTCCATGATGGTGTAAGAGGAGGAAATTGTTGATAGAAGAAGAGGAAGACTGGTTTTTGTTACGGTGTGCTGGAGGTCTAACGGAGTGTTAAGCGTTCGAAAGGTCACGTGGCTGAGTCGAAGAAAAGCCGTTAAGGAAGGCCTGGAATGCGGAGACTTTGTACTTTAGCAGCAGCTCACGAACACGTGAATGTAGCAGCAAAAAGGGGTACTTTTCAACAGTCACGTGACTTGATGTCAGAAACACGTGAACATCTGAAGTGCAACACTAAAAGGGGGCCGCTGTGCCGCTCCTCTCTGATATCACGTGACTCACGCTCCGCAACATGCCTTCCCACTTCACAGCTTGACCGTCCTCACAACACCCTCTCAGAACAAGTCACGCCTTCCAAAATCCAATCTCTGCAACCTCAACCGACAGCAGCAAGACTTCCAAATCAATTGCTCCACGTAAAAGCAACAAAGTCGCCAGAGAACCCATCACAATCAACCAAGATACCCACCAGCAACCTCCCATCCCTTGCAAACACACTTCGGCTTCCTGCGTCCCCCCAAACAACCATCCGAAGGACTCACCCACTCACCGCTCCTCCCAATGTCCTCACCACCCCGCTCCCGCAAATCTTCTTCGACTTCTTCAACCTCGTCCGACTCCCTCGACGAGATCCAAGAACTCGACCCCACGGCCCTGACACCCTACGGCGAGATCTTGGACAGTCTGCACAGCGACCAACGCACGTCGAAGATCTTTGCAGACTTTGATTCTTCGATCTTGATGGACAACGAAGCGAGCAAACGACCTCCGCGCGGAAAGGTTGAGCGGGCGGGAGAGAGCGAGGAAGGTCCGCGTACGCTGGTTGAACGCGTCAGGGACTTGTCTTCTATGACACTGAAAGAGAAGAAGGAATGGAAAGCGGCCATGGAAGTGAGTTTGATGAATCTTGGTGGAGGGTGTTGACGTGAAACTCACATCGTCCAAGGCCTCACGCAAATCCGCCCTCACCCAAGAAGAGTTCGAAAAGGCCTGGGCCGAAGGCATCGACAAACTCAGCAAAGTAAGGAACCACTGACTGAAGATCACTCTACCCCCTGGGCCTCAACGCATCTAACCCCCACCCACCTAGCTCGCAGAAAAATTCACGGAACAACTCGAGAGACTCGAATCCCTCAACACCATCTTCCGCGCCGACCTCCCGATGCCTGCCTCCGCAGAGGCAGCGCTCTTCATGCAAGACGCAGAAAAGCATATCGCCGACGCGAAAGAGGTGGCCAAATTCGTCATCAGCGAAGCGTATGAGCAAGAACACTTGCAACTCCTGATCGAGATGGCGTTCGGGCAACGATTTTTTGGGGAGAAAGCGGACTGGGCCGAGCTTGAAGGCGCTAACAAGGACGAGGCCAACGAGATCCGGCTTTACATGTTGCGCAAGTCGGTTCGCGAGTCTGAAGAGCTGGTGGCGGATTTCGAAGAGGTTCTGAAGGACGGTCGGGAAAAGAAGGCTAATCTTCTTGCACAAGAAAAACACAAAGAACAGAGGCAGAAAGAGATTGAAGAATGTGGCAATGACAAAAGCTTCCAGGAAAGCCTGGCCGCTGTGAAGCTGGAAGACAACGAAGAGGTCAAAGCAGCATGGGAGAAGAAAGCCCGGGCCCAATTTTCCGTGACGTTTGAGGCCATGGATATGCTTCACAAGGCCGGTCACGCCAAGTTGACCAACATGTTGGACATGCTGAAAGAGCTGGACGGGGAGGAGGGGAAGAGGATTTTCGACGAGTGCATCAAATGTGGGAATGCCGAACATTGTGCGGCTTCGGAACGTGGCGAAGAGGGCAAGGAAAAAGCAGGAGTAGAGGAACCCATCTCCGATTCAGAAGAAGCCTCCGTCTTTGAGCATCTCAAAAATATCTTCGCCGAGGGAATGAAAGACGTAGAACAGGCAAGCATCTCTCTGCTTCAAGTTCTCACCCCACCTGTTCAACTTGTCAAGAAGCAAAGCTAATCGCACCGCCACCAAGATCATCGTCGAAATGGAACGAACCCACGTCCTCAGTGTCCGAGAGGCCGAAATTATCAAACAACAATGGCAAAGTATCGGGCCCGACCCGCTGTTCTGTCAAATGGAAGACAGTGTCACCCAGGCCTACGCTGGACTCATTGATATCGTGAGGGAGGATCTCGCTCACCAACGCGAGTACATGGCTCGTCTTCAGTCGCGCACAAGCTTCCCGGCGACCGACGAGAACAAGGCCGAACTGAAAAAGGTTTGGGAATGGCGCGCGGCTCAACGTTCCAAGTTGGCGGGAATTCGGAAGACGAGGGGGGGTATGGAAGACGGTGTGGAGGATTGAGATGCGGGATGCCGATGGTGACCTTGAGGGGATGGAAGAGGAACTATGGAGAGTGGATCATAAGAGGACTTGGAAAGGGGTTTGACATTGGAATACGGAAAAGAGAGCTTCAGGAGATGTTGGTAAACGTGATCCCCGTCGTCAAGGCAGCCGGGATTGAAATTGCTGCGTCCACATGTTGCGTTTGCAAACGAAAGAGATAGAGAGCGAATCTGAATGGTGAAGGATTGGAGAGCAACCACGACGAAATCTCCCTTACACAGAGGTTCAATGAAAACAAGATCCCTCTCCTATAATAAGTATAGGGGCCACGTGACTGATTGGCATTGTAAAGATATTTTGCATGACTTGACAGCTTGTGGCTTGTGAACACTCACGTGAGAAATTCTATGAACCTGGAATCGACAATAATCCCGTGCCTGTCTTTGGAGCTATGTTAGTGGAATGGGCTATTACCGACTGAAAATTACAGGTGTATTGATTACCTCTCAACCACAACACCCATTGAGGGCCACTCCAAACCAGCTGCTCTCCAGAACCGCGGGTCTACATCTTCCCAAGCGACGAGGGCCTCAAGAGAGCACGGTCCTTTCAGACCCGCCTCCACGTGGAGAAAGTTTCGACTGGCTCCTCCTCGTTGGCGTCTCGGCGTCGATTCGCCCAGGGATGCTGACCGACAGATGCATATGCAGATCCAGAATCGAGACTCGATGTGGTGTCCTGAAGAGCTTCTCCATACGCTGAACAACTGTACGAGATGCATGCCAAAGGTGGTTAGTCTCCCCCGATTGTTCAAGTGCCCTAGGAGAGCATGCGGGTGTCCAGGGCTAACCATCCGCAAGTTTAACCACCTTCTCGCATGCGTGCTTCCAGATGCCGTGCATCTCGCCCTCTTGGCATCTCATGTTGCTGGCTTCGTGGGGGGTTAGAGTAACATGCGGTCAGAGGCTGCTCAGATCATCGCAACTCCAATTCCAACTAGGTCCTGGTTCGCGATTCGGTGAGCTTGGCGAAGAGTATGCAGTGCCGCATATGTGCTTGCGAGAATTGTGGTATCCCGTCTCTTGGCGTTGCATGCTGTTGGCCTCTGGACGAAGCGGACATGTGGTCAGCTGCACTCTACATCGCTTCGGCATAGACGAGCAGACGAGCAGACGAGTGTATGTGCAAGCGGTCCAACAGACTGGGTGTTTACTGATCAAAGGACGTGCGAAAAGAGGCTAGGGTGCGAAGCCCAGGAAACCAGGTCAAGATAGGGGTTGCGGTGGTCCGAGGGATTACTTTCTTTGTCAAACGTAGTACCCAGAGGTCCACATGGTACTATTTGACAACAGAGGATGAGTATTCAGACGTGGGAGCCAGAAAGGGGAGGACTGCAAGCACGTCCACTGAAGCCCTGAGCATCGATAGGGACCTGGCCACGTGAAACGCCATCGGCTCTCGCGCTAAAAGCTGACCATCGTCCGACACGAAGATGGGAGGGCATACTACGCGGCGATACGACGGCGGATGCGGCATCATGCTACTGCCACCATACGGGGTTGCTGTCCATCTAGCCGGACAGACAGTCCTTTCAGAAGGGTTCGAAGCGATCCCACGAAAACACTTGGGTAATCCAGAGATGATTCGACTGCCTGAACCCACACCACATGGATGTCTGCCGCAACCCCACATTCCGGCAAGATACCAACTCCTTGTAGTGTCGTAGGAGAAAGCTTTGACGAAGTAAGCATGCACGCTCCATGCGAACTGGGCTAACCTGGCAAAGCGGGTATCGAAGCAGGGTAGGCAAACCGCCAGACACAAATCCAAATCTTCATTCTGTTTGCATGGATTCGAAAATCAGTCAGAATATATCAATGCGAACTTGGCCGACCCTGGGCAACGGTGTCTGACCCGGAAATTGAGTGTGACGTGAGATCTGTGAAGGAGCTGCGCCGCAATATGGGAAGCGCTTCTAGAGATCGTTTGAAGGGACTGACGGGAATAAATTTGGACTCTTCATCCGCTCTCGGTTCCGCTTAGCGATTTCGGCGTTGCGGATACGGTCAAGGCGCATTTGATAGAAATTTCTGTGGTGGAGGTTAGTTGGGAGGCCGTGCGGCAACAAGGGTGATCTATCTAGCATCACACGGCAACATGATCTTCTCAGATGTACACGTGCCAGATTGCATGCTAGTCATCTTGAATCGAAAGGGAAAGAGACGTGGTGTTGCAATATGGGAAATCAACGTACCTGTGCAATGCAAAGATTCGGGGACCATCTCCAGCTTCGGCTTGAGGTTCTTTCTTTTCTAGTTCCTTGATCTGATCAGGGCATCAGTCACAGTTCTTCTTGCTCCTTCCTAAGGCAATCAAAATTTGAGCATAAAAGGGAATACATACCTTCTCCTCCTTCTCCTTCTCATCTTTCTTGTCCTCCTCTTCGTCTTGCTTCTTCTCGTCTTTGCTTTCTTTCCCCTTCTCCTTTTCTTTCTCCTTTCGTCTCTCTTTCCTCTTCTTGACCTTCTCTTCGTACCCCTTTTTCACGAGCTCGATCTCCTTGTCTAGCTCTTCTTTCTTCTTCCGCTCCTCCGCTGCTGAAGCTTCAGCGGCATCGGGAGTGCAGAAAGAACGGTCTTTGAGATGACCGACGCAGATGTAGAAGAAGTCCTGGGGTTTGTTAGAGCTCTGAAGATGCCGGCAGAGCAAGTCAGTTGCTACCTTGTTGTCGGGCGTAATGAGGACACTGGTTGAAGGCTTGTAGCAAATCCAGCATGCCTTGGAGGCCGAATCGCCCACTCGACGATGATGCCAGACGTTGGGGAGAGCCATCTCTCGTTCCGTATGAGGCCTTTGCATGCCTGGAGGAGTTGAGTAAGAAGTAAAGGGGAGAAAACGAAGCAGACGGAAGAAGAGAAGAAGAAGAAGAAGAGAAGCTGGGAGAGGAGCACGTGGAATGGCTCGGGGAATTGGCCCCCAGCTGCGGCAGCCGAGAACGACACTCGTGACATTCGACACCTCCTCCAGATTTTCCATCTTATCGATAAGAGATTGTTGACATGCCCGTGACGTGCAGAACTGACTCAAATTTTTCCAAAGGACTGCAAAACCTCATATACATGACCGAACCACCCATTGAGCTCCCCAGACCTCCTCTGCCACTCCTCATATCTTAATATCCCCCAATTGACCCCTAAAATGCCTCTCCTCCGCCCGCAACCCCTCCTCCGCACCGCCCTCACCAAACCCTCCATCCGCACCTACTCCTCCCCGGCCCAAACCTCCACCTCCCCCTTCGCGCCCCGCCATCTGCTCTCGATAGCCGATCTCACGCCCGCCGAGCTCACGACGCTGGTGCGAAATGCCGCGGCCCACAAGAAGGCGATCAAGTCTGGCTCGGTGCCGAAGAACCTGCTGGGAGCGTTGGCGGGCAAGACGGTGGCTATGACGTTCAGTAAGAGGAGTACGCGGACGAGGGTTAGTACTGAGGGCGCTGTGGTGCAGATGGGTGGGCATCCGATGTTTCTTGGGAAGGATGATATTCAATTGGGGGTGTGCCTGCCTTCCCTTACCCCTCCACCAACAAATAATTTCCCCCTCCATCAACACACAAATCCACAAGGAATTTGAACTGACGTCCCTACCAGGTCAACGAATCCCTCTACGACACCTCCGTCGTAATCTCCTCCATGGTCTCCGCAATCGTCGCCCGCGTCGCCGCCCACGCCGACGTAGCAAACCTGGCAAAACACTCCTCCGTCCCCGTCATAAACGCCCTCTCCGACCTCTACCACCCCTTGCAAACAATCGCCGACCTGCTCACCCTGCACGAAGCCTTCCCTACCACCACTTCCTCGCCCAGCACCTCTCTGGGGCTTGAGGGTAAGAAGATCGCTTGGGTGGGTGATGCGAATAACGTGCTTTTCGACCTCGCGATCGGGGCTGCGAAATTGGGTGTTGATGTCGCTGTTGCTACGCCCAAGGGTTATGAAATCCCCTCCTCAATGCGCCAAATAATATCCTCGGCCGCTTCATCAACCTCGACGCCCGGCTCCCTCACCACCACCACCGCACCCCTAGAAGCCGTCCACAACGCCGACGTCCTCGTGACCGACACATGGATCTCCATGGGCCAAGAATCCGAATCCGCCGCGCGCCTAGCAGCCTTTGAGAACTTCCAAATCACGAACGCGATGGCGGAGCAGGGCGGTGCGAAGGAAGGGTGGCGCTTCATGCATTGTTTGCCGCGGCATCAGGAGGAGGTTGCCGATGAGGTTTTCTATGGACCGAGGAGTCTTGTGTTTCAGGAGGCGGAGAATAGGCTTTGGGCGGCGGTTGCGGCGATTGAGGCGTTTGTTGTTAATAAGGGGAGGATTGAGTAGGGGATAGAGAAGATAGTGAAAGGGGTTGAGGGTGGAGGAAAGGGGTTGGGGGGGTGAAGTGTGACGGGTAAGGCTGGATGAAAAGGTGTGGAAGTTGAAGAGCGAAGAAGGCGTTGAGCGTCAACGCAAGCCCTGAATATCTGGTAAGATCATGACGATATCGTCGTGAAGGAGCTCGAAGCATTTGCTGCGATATCCGGTCGGGCGGGCGTTATGGGGTTTAGAAAAGTGAAATACAGCACGTGACATCTACCAAAAGATCAGTTCAGCATGCAACCTGGCCGATTTCTTACACAAATGGGTAGACGCAAACGCAAACTTTGATGCACTATGAAAACATATGTAATTCCGTAGAACCCAAGACTCCTTTGTTCCGTTCATTCCCATCCCTTTCCCGCCCTGACCACAAGCCGAGCGTGCTATGTACATATCCACCCCGCCGACACCAATGATTCCATCCACAAGAATGCCTACCAAGCCCAAGTCCACCCATCCCTATTTTCAGAATTTCATAACGCCGAGCAAGATGCCCGAAAACCTCCCACATACCCTCATAACCTAACCTTGGCCCCAATCCCCTTCCCAGCAAACCAAACCTCCTGCTCCCACTCCCCAAGCTTAATACCAACATCTGCCTCCGCATGCAACTTCAACGTACCCCCCAGCGCCTTCCTAACCGCCTCATACCCCACGCTCCCAAGACTCCAATCGACGGGCAGTCGCGGTGACGTCGATTCTCCTGGCGGAATGGCGAAGGGCAGGTCGTAGATGATTTTGCCGACGACGTCGTCTTTGTAGTAGGCCGTGGCGTTGATGTGGGTGAGGAAGATGGTTGATCTTGAGAGAGGGGAGAGGAGCTCGAAGACGGCTGTGGAGGTGAGGAGGTGCATTGTTGTTGATTGGATGAAGTGGGTTTTTCTGTCGTCTGGGTCGTCGGGATCGTCGCCGTTGTCGGGGTCTTTGGGGGTGCGCAAGGAAGGGGTGGGGATGGTGACGTTGAAAAAGGATAGGGCTTTTCCTAGTGCTGGTTGCGATGGGAGTGTGTTTTTGTGTGTTTTGAGTGTGAGGGTTGTGTTCAGGCCGGAGATGTATTGGGAGAGGATTTCCTTTCCTACGGCCTTGCCTTTCTCGCCGCTGTACGTCAAGGGGTCCCAAACTGCCTGAACAATGAGTTTCTCGTTGCGACCTGGAACGACCAGGACATCAGTGGCCTTCGCATGCCCAAGGACGGTATCGTTGGTGAGGATCTCGATATCCACGAATGGGACAGTCGCGGAATAATTCGTTGGGTTCGTGAAATTGACCTCTGCCTGCAGGACCAAACCACTCGGATTCGTGTCGATGATGGAAAGATTGCCGATTTTGGGAGAGAAGGAACTAAACCCTCCACCTCCGCTATCGCCGGATACTGCTGCAGCACCAAGACGAGTTAGCGGAAGTGTAGACCATCGTGGTGATCGGGTCACGAACGTTTGACAGGGACGACGCCTTCGGCAGGGATTCGCTTGATCGCCAAGGTCCCGAGGGCCGTCTCGACTTCGACATCCACTTCGGCCTTGACATCGAGATATGTAGTTTTGCCACCGAAGATGAGGGACTGGAGGACGTCTGTAAAAACTTCATCGTCCGTGATCTCGAGCGGCGCATTCTCAATGGCAGATTCAACGAGTAGACCAGCTGGTTCGTCGCCAACTGGCTCGACGCGAGATGAAGTTGCTGCTTGCCATTTCCGCAAGTTCAAAATGCCAAGCTCCTTTTTCTTGTAATAAACAGTCGCATTAGCACGAACGTGATCAACATCGACAGGAAAGTTCATTTCTCGTGGAAGATTGACAAGGACCTTGATTATGGCAGAGATCATGGGATTCGATTCCGGAGAATCGGGATCAGCGAAAGGCTGAGGTAACTTGAAATGCACATCTGCCAGTGTAAAGTTACGGATCAGATTGCCAAAGGTGCGTCCAGCGAGGGGTACTGGTACGGTGATATCCGAGATGATATCTGTGATCCACTTGGGTGTGTCAAGGGAAGGCGAGTCGGAACCTCGAACGTAGACTATGCTCTTATGGCCATGAATGTAGTTGCCGAGGATAGCATCAAGGGGCGATTTGTCTGATTTTGGGCAAGCAGAAGTGAGGGTGTCAGGGAGCGTCCGTACAACTCCAGTCGCTTTGACGTGTACAGATTCGTATGGCTTGATGTGTAGCGCTCCGGTCGTGGCATCTGCGACCATGATCTGGTCTTCCTTCGGAGTACAGTTGTCGACCAAGATGCCGAAGCCCAGGGGCGGCACGGTAAAATCGAGCGGAAAGTCATTCTTGACGGTGATGGACACATCTGCCGCGACACCCTTGTTGCCGTCTGGGAGGTCCACTTCATGAACATTCAGCTTGGAGATGTTGTATTTTGGCATGGCTGGTATGTCGTTGCCGGCAAACAACAGTGCCTGCTTGACCTTGCGAGTCCCGAGGGAGAATATACCAGACTTCAAGGGTACGTCTGCGACGCCAAGTACTCGAAGCTGGCCGAGTCTTCCATCGACCCAGTCATTTGCGACTTGACGGATGCCATCGATTTTGCCAGGCTGCAGATCCGCGACGAAGTCGATAGGGGTGATGCGGCCATTCCGAACATTGACCTTGATAGGGGGAATTGTGGCCGTGCCCAAGACCACGTTGCCGTATTCAGGCAGATAGACCTTGACCTTTGACTCCTTGCTCTCCACTTCGCTCGCAATCCAAGTACCGAACTTCCCCAGATCTCTTACTGGCTTGTTCTTGACCTTGGATGCGTCCATTATGAAATTGCCTTGAACTCGAGCCTGGACTCCGGAGGATGTGAAGGATGGTATGGAGAGGCTGGTAGGCTGAAAGTCCATGGCCTGCATAGTGTATTCTTCTACTACATGTGGAGTGATGAATCCAAGCACTATGATGACTACAGCGACGGCACATAGGATGAAGAGCGCGATGATACTGGGCCACCGCCATGATGATGTCTTGCTCTTGGAATCAGATCCATTCAACGCGCGGAGCAACGAATTCGCCGCGGATGAAGACGGTCGCTCGGGTCTTTCATCGTCCTCGATGTCGCTCGAAGTCCGCTGCAAAAGAGGCGTATGTTCGCTCGACCGGTTTGCCTTCTTCGATGAGCTCTTCGACTGTGTGGAGGCTGGGCGCGAGCTTTGGGTGGTGGAGTCGCCCCACGCTGAGGAATCGGCCATGGTGGCAGGATTTGAATATTGCTGTCTCTATAATCAAACGAATGACATGGCAAGACGGAGGGAGAAATGGCTATGGAGGAGAGAGAAATGCGCGACGCTGGTGAGGGCTGCAGGCGGAGGGTTGAGGCACGGAGGGTTGGTGGTTGGTGAAGGCGTGGTGACGACGACGGCGGTTCCAAGACAAAGCCCCATTCCTCAGCCACACCATGTCAGCCACAGCGGGAAGTGCCGTCATGTGGATCCTGATGCGCGACCATCCGCCTTATCGATAAGTGAAGAGTCAATTCTGACATCCCTGACATCCTGGTGCAAAACTTGAGAAAAGCTCGTGATGCTATAATTTTCAGTCGTCAAGCTTCAATCTCTAGTGCCAATTGCGTCTTGGAAGAGTTTATAGAGTCTTTATAAACCCCTTGGGCCAATTGACTGTTGTCCTCCACGTATTCCCACCAGCCTCCCTCAACACTTCTCACATACCGCACACTTGAACACCATGGCGTCACAGCAAGAGAAGAAAGATGCCCCCAGCAAGAACATGCTCTGGGGCGGCCGCTTCACTGGTATGTCGTCCTTGACTAGTCCAGGCAGGAGGAATCAAGGAGAACAACCAAACTAATCCCCCCAGGCGGCCTCGACCCCCTAATGGTCTCCTACAACGAATCCATCTACTATGACCGCGCCTTCTACGCCCAAGACATCGCCGGCTCCATCGCCTTCGCCCGCGCCAACACCGTCTCGGGCATCCTCACCAAAGACGAGTTCTCCGCCATCGAAAAGGGGTTCGCCCAGGTGAAGAAGGAATGGGAAACAAACACCTTCGACATCAAGCCCGGCGTCGACGAGGACATCCACACGGCCAACGAGCGCCGTCTGGGCGAGATCATCGGCACCAACATCGCGGGAAAACTGCACACAGGCCGTAGCCGCAACGAGCAGATCGCCACGGACATGCGACTCTGGCTGCGCGACGAACTCCGCAAGATCGAAACTTTTCTGACAGACTTCCTCCAAGTAACAGCCGCCCGCGCCGAAAAGGAAATTGACTTCGTAATGCCGGGCTACACGCACCTCCAGCGCGCCCAACCCATCCGCTGGTCGCACTGGCTGCTCTCCTACGGCCTAGCCTTCGCAACCGACCTGCAGCGTCTCCGCGAAGTAACCGCCCGCATCAACCGCTCGCCCCTCGGCTTCGGCGCTCTGGCCGGCAACTCGTTCAAGATCGACCGCGAGGCCATGGCCAAGGAACTCGGTTTCGACTCGCTGCTCTTCAACAGCATGGGCGGCGTCGCGGACCGCGACTTTGTCGTCGAAGCTATGCAGTGGGGCACAACACTAATGTCGCATCTCTCCCGCTGGGCCGAAGATCTAATCCTCTACTCCTCCGCCGAATTCAACTTCGTACGCTTGGCCGACGCCTACAGTACCGGCTCCTCCCTCATGCCGCAAAAGAAGAACCCCGATTCCCTCGAACTCCTCCGCGGCAAAAGCGGCCGCGCCTTCGGCCACATGGCAGGCCTGATGATGACGATTAAGGGCATCCCCTCAACTTATAATAAAGATCTGCAAGAATCCGTAGAGCCCATGCTCGACCACGTAAAGACCGTCGGCGACAGCATCCAAATCGCAACGGGCGTCCTCTCAACCCTCGACGCGCGTCCAGCCAGCATGCTAAAAGCGCTCACACCCGACATGCTCGCCACGGACTTGGCCGACTACCTGGTGCGTCGCGGCGTGCCGTTCCGCGAGACGCATCATATCTCCGGCAGGGTGGTGGCACTGGCGGAGAAGGAGGGCGTGCCGATGGATAAGTTGAGTTTTGAGCAGTTGAGGGGGGTGGATGGCAGGTTTGAGGAGGATATTATGGAGACGTGGGATTATCAGCGCAGTGTGGAGTTGAAGGCTGCAAAGGGAGGTACGAGCAAGGCGGCGGTGTTGGAGCAGGTTGAGGTGTTGAAGGGGATGTTGGAGGGGAAATAGAGTGGAACGTTTGGTAGATCATGGCTTGGGAGACAGGTAGAAGCTGAAGGAAGTGGACTGATTTTTGAATGTTATGGTAAAGGTTGCAGATGGTTGGTTCACTCTTGAATGGTGTAAGATATTCTTCACGGCGTCCAAAAGCCTAATATTATTCGGGACGATGAATCTCAGGGAAATCAATCTTGTCACGCAGCACACAAAAAATGAAAAATGAAAGTAGAGATTCTTTTGATTTCGACTGATACGCCGTAGTCTGTATTCCTGACCCATAAAGGAAGACTATTGGTCCCATGACCCCATTCCAAAGCTTTCGCTGAAGAAGATTGAAGACCCGCACAATTCACCATAACATTCGACCCGCATTCGTTCCGTCAATGTCCAAGCCAGTATCGCCAGTGATACCACTTTCCGGTAGCCTCAGTGCTAGACTTGAGAATAGAAGGATGTACCAGAGAAGTAGGTCACGGTGTTATATTGCATCTCTTGAAATAATTTCGTTAGCGTTTGAGGCTTAGGTGAAATTTGGCCAAGATGGCCGGCAGCTTCAAAAGCCTGGAGGAGGCGGGGGTGGTGGCAACGCGGGCTCAGGCGGTGGTGGAGGCGGAGCCTCTGCAGACGGTGGAGGAGCCGAAAGTCCACGAGGTGGTGCAATTGCACTTGGAGTGGGAGTGGTGCCTGGAGCCATACCTGGGGGAGATTGCTGCTGTTGCCAGGCTTGATACTCCGCGCCACCATTCTGAACACCGCCATCCTGAACTCCATTGTAGGCTTCACCATTCTGCGCCGCATAGTACTGCTGCTGCTGCTGCATGTACCAGTTGCAGTAGTTCTCGTAGCCGCCATATGCTGCGTACGGATCGACGCCGGGGTTGTTGGCCAAGTACTGGCTCCAGTCGTAGGCGACAGGAGTAGCCGGTGTTGCAGGAGTGGCAGCGACGCTTGGACTTCCGTACTGAGCTTGCTGTTCGTAGCCTTGACGGTGTTGTTGGTTGTAGTGGTTGCTGTCCCTACGATGGCCACGGTCGCCGCGGTCGCCTCGATCATGGAAGGTTCGTCCGCCGTTGTAGTTCTGACGCTGCGATGGACCGCGCTCTTTGAACTCATCGTAGTCGACCTTGACCCGTTGGAGCAGCGCGATGCCTTCCTCCTTCGCCCTAGCGACCTCCTTTGGATCAGGTCCACTGTCGTTTCATCAGTATTGACAACTTGGTTAGTCTGTCCAAGACATCACTTACGAGATGTGGAGATACATTGGCTCATCGGCCTCTGCGCCAGTGGCATTCTCCATGAATCCAGAACCGCGGCCTTTGATCTGAACACGGCAGCGAGTCTCGGTGGAGATGTACTTGACATTGGCACCCTGTGGGCCGACCACCTGAGCACGGAGATTGAAACCGGGAATAGGCTCGAGATCGATGGGAATGCGCTCTTCAGGCCATTTGCGCTAGGAAGACTGTTAGCGAGAAGGCAAAAAACGGAGTCAAACAGGGTGATATTGCCGTCTTCTTACGTACCCGGCCCAGCTCGTCGCGTTCGACGGCCTCCGGCTCCCTTCTACGGAACCTACGCTCGTCGATGAGATTGGGGAGTTCTTGTTCCATGAGGTCGTTGATCTTCTTGATCGCTTTGTCCAGGCCCTCTTTGGTGGTGCTGGTGACGTGAAGATAGATCGGAGGATTCTGCTAGTCATTAGTCGCTGATAGGGTTGAGACATGGAAAGACTTACGGCGGCGGTGGCCATGGACTTGTCGGGGTAGTAGGCGCCGCGGGTGGTGACATCTTTGTAGCAATAAGTATAACTCTAGTCGCATTTGGTAAGTGTTGGCGTACCAGCTCCGGTTTCATCTTTGATCTAAATGTCAAGCGGGCGCGGTCAGCATTTGCAAATAGGACAAGGGAAACAACTGGCGAAACTGCTGTGAGCTTCATTTCCCCAACGTTGGTTGACAAAGGAAATGAACCTGTGTAGCGCCGGCGCAGCAAAGCGAGAAGGGATTGCCTGGTGGATCAGTGGACTGTGACAGAAGTATTTACCATCTTTTGAGTTTCTCCCTTGGTCAGTGTGTAGCGGTTGCGCAAGTCGTTGATCTCGATGTCTTTGATGAAGTCGCCATCTTGTTGGTACACATCTTTGACGGCGGGCTTGGAGCTGGAGTTGGGTTCCGCGCTGGGAGACTTGAGGTTGACAATGGAAGACTGGTGTGGAGTTAGCAGTGAGGAAGGAGGGACAGATCTGTTTCACTGACTGAGCGAGCAGGTGGGGTCTGAACAAGCGGGGCATCTTTCATCTGAGCGTCGATCCGGGCTTTGATGAGGTTGGCCTTCTCCAGAGCCGCTTGCAAGGCCGCCTTCTTCTTCTCCTCAGCCTCCTTCTTCTTCTCTTCGAGGAGGGCGGCTTGGGCTGCCTTGCGATCGGTGCTGCTTGAACGGAGACGGCTGCGTTGGCGGTATGATGCGCCACGCCTGTCAGGTGAACGGGTGCGGCTGCGGCGACGGGAGCGTGAGGAGCGCTGCGCGTCCGGCTCTTGGTCGAAGCGCGAGCGACCCATTGCGCAGAGCTGTACGAGATGAGCGAGGGTGCTAAAGAAGAATGCCGGATGGCGGCGATGATGTACCTTGACGAGGGTACGCGGGCGTCGCGAGGGTGCGGTTGTTGTTGTTTTGATCGAGATGGAGGTCGAGGTGGACGACTTTTGGAGTTGAGCAGCGCGCTAGCGCGCCAAGACCCGGGGAAAACATTCTGCCAGCAGACACCGCCTTGGCACGTGAACCCCAGGCTTGTCCGCCTTGTGAATCATAGCGCAAATCCTACAAGGACGTCGATTTCTCTGCAAGTGACTCTTCCTCTCCACTTCTCTCCTGCTCAATTACATCTTTCTGAACTACATCCACAACGATGGCCTCAAGGCGAGCTCTCCAGGCTCTGCCCTTGCGCCAAATCCTCCCTCGCACGCGACCAATCGCCCGAATCTCACCGCAAACTTCATCACCGCTCTCCGCAATTCAATGCCGCCTGCAGAGCTCCTCCACCTCCGCCCTCGCCTACAAAGCTCTCCACCGTCGCTCTGCTCCGCCACTTCCAACACAAGATGCCCCATCGTCTTGGTCTGCTCCCGCAGCTGTCTCTTCCATTCTCTACGAAACGCCTCTGCCGTCCACCGCTCCCCCGAAGAAACACATCCTCAACTGTCTCGTGCAGAATGAGCCTGGTGTTCTCTCCCGCGTTTCGGGTATTCTCGCGGCGAGAGGCTTCAACATTGACTCCCTTGTCGTTTGCAACACCGAAGTGGAAGATCTCTCCCGTATGACTATAGTGCTACAAGGGCAAGACGGTGTCGTCGAGCAAGCAAGACGGCAGTTGGAGGATCTGGTCCCAGTATGGGCAGTGCTAGACTACACCCAAGCGCCGCTCGTCCAGCGAGAACTGCTGCTCGCAAAGATCTCCATCCTCGGACCCGAGTACTTCGAGGAGCTCCTGGCGCACCACAGAGAAATGACGGTCGGAGCCCCAGGCCACGATGCCAGCATTGCAGGCTCAATCTCTTCCTCCGAGCTCAATGCCTCGGAGAGTGGACACGCCGAAGCTGACAATCAATTACAGTCGTCGCTGGGCGTGCGGGATGACTTTCACCCCTCGAAGCTCGCCATGAGCGAGGCGCTGAGGCACAAGCATGAGCATCTGCAGACGATTACGTATCTGGTGCATCAGTTTGGCGGAAAGATGCTGGATATTAGCACGAACAATTGCATCGTCGAGTTGAGCGCGAAGAGCACGAGGATTGACAGCTTTATGAAGCTGATTCAGCCGTTCGGCGTTCTGGAGAGTGCAAGGACTGGTAAGAAACCGCTATGCTGTAGCTTTTTCGTTGTGAGTAATCTTGCTGACTTCTGACTTCATCCTAGGTCTGATGGCCCTCCCGCGATCGCCGCTCCATGGACCGAATGAAGTGGAGGAGAAGGAGGCTGAGGACGTGGTTGACCAGAGCACCCTTCCTCCTGGCTAGATATCCATCCCATTGTTCCGTTTCTGGGTTGTTCTGGCTGCGGTGGTTCCTGTCTCCTACTCGTCACGGCGTCTTGCTTAATTAATGCGAGTCTTCGGAAGCCGGATTGTACATATTCATCCTCAAATCCCTCACAAACTTTCGAATCCTTTCCTAGATTGAGTGACGCTCGCGCGTAAAAGTTTTCTGGTTTTGGTTCTGAAATCTTTGCTTGTCTTTTGTCAATTAGTCACAAAGGGGGCGTTTGTTCAGTACCTGAATTGAAACAAATTGCTCTTGCAAGATAATGAAGGTCTCAGTGCATGTGAAATCGAATGCTCTGTTCTCCGTATTCACTGAATAGGGGTCAGTGCCGGAGATTCCAACATCCACTGATGTCACGGCTCATTGATAGGACTATATTAGATTTATTCAAAGAAAACTTGTTTGGTGGGCTTCATTATTGAGGTTGCTTCCGTTACAACTAAGGAACTGGAACATGGCCGCTATGTGTACGTAAGGAAAGGGAAAGGATCGAAGGATGTCAAATTGGGCTTCACTACTGAACTTGCTTTCGTTATAAGAAACTGAAACATGACCGCTGTGTGTACGAAAAGAAATTGAGAGCATCGAAGAAAGCAACATAATAGATGTATGGACGTGTCCAAGAACTGAAAACATCGTGTAATTTAAATCAGAGATACGAGACACGCCCCTTGCTGCCTGTGGGTACAAAACCGCCGTTTCGATCCAGTGGCTTCCATCAAAATGTACAAAACATCATGCGGAGCAAAATTGAAGAAAATGATCACCCGGAGAATGAGAAGAGCTTGCGCAAATGAGAGCTTCACGATGTTACTCATGAGGTCTTCCTGAAACTTCATGGTTCCTAGCGGGTCGTCCCAGATGCAGAACCCTGACTTTGAGCACCCCCAGACCTCGAGGATTCCTCGCTGGTCGCATCAGGGGCAGAATCTTGACTTTGAGAATACCAAGAGCTCGAGGATTCTTCGCTGTCATAACCAGACGCAGAATCTTCACCTTGAGCGCTTGATATAGGCTGTCTTATCCGATCAAGCAGGGACAACAGGTCGTGTGGGGGCTCCTCTTGAGCCTCGAATGTACCTTCGGTCGGGAGGAATTTTCGAGTTGGATGACTTGATGGTGATGCCTTTTCAATCCTATCCAATAGCGACAATACGTCGTGGGGGTCTTGTTCTATAGTTTAAGTTTCATGTGGTGCTTCAGGCGGAGTTGACCTACCAAAGGTGGGGAGCAACTTGCACCTTGCAAAGGCAAGAACGATATAAAGCAATGCCGCGTTGGGAATTGTCGCCACCCCTGCATCGCCGATGATCTTCGCTAGGTCCTCGAATACAGAGCTCTTCAGGTATGGTTGGCCGTTATCGCGCTCAATCACTTCTATGCTGCCCCTCACACTTTCCATGTGCATGCACGCCGTTAGCATGAATAAAACGAGAATTTCGAGAGCACATTCTCTCTCAAGGGTACTTTGAAGTTTCAGTAAGACAAAGTCTTGACTTTCCGATCCATTCTCAACAGACTCGAAAGTGAAACTTTTCAAGCCCGAGTCGCAGCAAGGATCAGTGTACATTCTAGAGTAATCGATCAGCATTCAAGGTGGACCCCTCAATTGGTGAGACCCATCAAACACTTGGAGACTTACTTGAACGAACTCGAATAATACATGCCGAATATTGACCATGATTTAACTCTGTAGTCTTCCCATCTGAAGTCTTCAGGATTCCATTTGCCATCGTAGCTTGGGACTGACTTCAAGACGTCCGCGATGTCCAAGCGATCCAAGCGGGGAAGCCAGCTCTGCAGCTCATCCATGGAACACATCTCGGAATTGCCCACGATCCGCCGAAAAAACCCATATTTGCCGGGATATGTGTTTACACGATCATTGTAAAGACGACCCAACGAGTTGCTGGCACATGACAAAAAGTATGTCCAGAGAGATAGACCAGCAGTGAGGTCGTCAGCGAGGCCTTTCTCAGAGTCAATCCGAACGATCCAAGGCGTTTTCTCCTTTGCTTTCCCTCGAACGTCGACTTTCCAGAGTGGACGGTGCAACCAAGATGAAGTGTGGTCGTCTTCTTTCCAGTGGATGTCGGGGCTCGAGCTGAGGCTGACCTTGATTTTGATTATGGCGGCAGCCAGTTTCGAAGCGAGATCTACACAATCGGAAGGAGCAGGTACGTTCGGCATGATGGACATAAGATCCTTCATAGCTCTTATTTCAGAGCATTGCAGGCGATGTTCTGTCCAATTTACAAAGCCCAGGACAAGACCTTCGGGAGAGGAACGCTGCACTTGTTCAAAGAAGTCGTTCGCTCCATTGCGTAAGACTTCAAGTTCGTGGCTCTTCTGCTCCGGTATAGAGAGTTCACCTAAGGGTTTAACGGATCCAGTGAGGATGCCCCAAGTGCCATCCCACCCGAGCGATGAAAGTTCCATGTGGTCGTCGTCCAGCTTCGACCACTTATTCCAGTCATTTCGAAGCATGCGCAGTGCGGTGAAAATCAATTCGTTTCCCTCTGGAAGCGGCATGCAAATAGGGTCTCCTGTGAGTCCTCTTCGAACCCATGCTCGTACGCCAGTCATGGCAATACTGACCACAAGCACGACAATTGTTGCAGACCAATGCATCGTGCCCAAGCCGACAAATTGGACTATAAAGCCAGCCATGGCAAGAAAACTACCAATGGCGGAGAGTAGCCTGGCATCGGTCGGTATCTTCCAAGCTTGCAAATTTTTCTGGAACGAAAGAAAGGCTTACTTGGTTTTGGGGCTGTTTATGCGCTGGAGATCCAAGCGCGAGGTCCGTATGAGCATGTTGTCCTGCGGGTTCACGATCCCGACTGATGGGAAGCGCTGAGACCCAACTGTGCAGGCCATCTGCAGACGAAAGATCCTTTGTATTAGCATATTGCCTTCTGCTGTGGGCTCTATCGTATGCTCTGTGGTGCAGCTTTCGATGATTCGACCACAGATGAGCAATCCAACAACAATACAAACAGTCCTGGTAACAAAGCATCCATATGCAAACGTTGGAATTGCGACGCCCTTTCGCAGCCATTTCCAGTGGTATTGAACAATGGCAGGAAATGCCACGGTGGAAGATTGAAGCACCACACCAACAAGTGCCCAAAAATACAGTTCCTCCGGTGTCCTGATGGTACCTTGGACGTTGAGTGTCAGATTGGGCGCGTCCAAGGCCATGTCTTTCTTAGCTTGGGTATCCACGTCCGGCTTAATAAGCAGCAAGTCAGTGTTCAAGAGCTTCACAATTTCGTGCAAAGGCGTATCTGGATACACGGCACACAGTAGACCATAATCCCACTGCGCAGTTTCAATTTCTTTCAATCCACGATAGTGAAGGCTGGAAGCACTCTCCTCGGGACCCGGAAGGCCAGATACATCGGAACTACGTATCTGTTTCAGGAAACGTCTTGCGTGACTGTCGCTGGCATTCGAAAGAGGTAGCTTTGCTGTATCTGTACTTAATACAAAGACGTTCTTTATGCCATGGTCGCTGGGTTTGCCGGAAACCCGAACGATCTCACGGCCACTCCAGAGTTCGCAAGTTTCCTGGGACGTGGAAGAGAGGAACTCCTGCTCTACAATTGCTCTGCTTTCTCGAGCTCTAGAACCACGTTAGCATAGTACAGCAGATGAACAGGATGACGTACCTTCCGAGAATTGACTTGAGCCACCGGTATCCGCCGACGCGAATGGCGCTGACAATGACGGTGATGATGCCAATGGGGCCCATGGAAAGCAAGATGTTGTCGGCCCATCCCATGGACACGGAGACGAATTGCTTCGTAGCCTGCTCTCCGAAAAGTGTGATGAGGGGCCCCACAGCCGTCCCAATCGTGTTGATGAAGTCAGTCCAGTCTCCAGACCCTGCTGTGGGCGTCGGCGTCGGTCCTGGAGGCCTCGTTGTGGTGGCCTGTGGTGGCATGGTTCATGGGCGCAACAAATTGATGGTGAGCCACAAGAGTGAAAAAAAAGAAGAGAGAAAGGGCCAATTTTGTGCTGAATTCTTGAAGATCAAGGAAACAGCGGCTTGAGGGGTAAGATCACACTTTTATTCGACATGTCAAGTTGACCAGGCTGAGCGGCTGAATATGGAGGCGTGCGGAAATGAACTTGATTGGTTTCCGAGAGAGGTGTGCTCTGCATGGAAGGAGGCAGATTCTGCCCTGTGAGGCGCACATCGGACGCATATCTGAGCCTAGGTACGTAGACTTGAACGTTTCCCCTTATTGCTACGACGACTGCACATTTCTCTCAGACGTGAGGGTTGACAAGGTCAGCGACTTCTTCAGTACTTGCCCGCTAATGTTGACTGAGGCATTCAGTCGCCCAAACAATGTTGATGGCAACGGGTGGTTGTCGGAGAGGCTGGAGCTTGTCCGCTTGGAAGTGCACATGTGGATGGATAGACAATACTCGCAAAGGGGAGGGACTCAGTGGATGCAGGTGGAGTGAAGTTGGAAAACATGCTACGTAAGCAACCTCGTGACGATGCTAACACGTGACGGACAAGTCAGCTTCGATTTCTCTCACACTTATCGCAACATCCATTGAACTGTCGTGTTCTTACGTACCCCTTCTCTCGTACTGCAATAAGTGCTCCAATCCTGAGCTCCGTCTCTGCCTAAAGCTGATAATCCAGAGCCCATATTCAGATCCTACTCTTCCTTCATGGCCGCCCAGTTCGAGCCCCAAATTGTTTTGTACGATTTGGCCTGCACTAAGAACATATGCTTCTCTCCCGTGGTCTGGCGCATACGCCTCATGCTCAATTATAAGCAGATCCCTTACATGACCATCTTCCTCGAGTTTCCAGACATTGAACCGACGTTGAAGGGACTGTGAGTGCATTCAGCCTCGTGCCTTTTGCTCACCCGTTTTCATTATCCGCCCCGAAGTCTCAATGTACAGCTTTCAAGACCGCAATGCCGCATGAAGAAGTCTTCTAAAGTAAAATCACGCAGCGGTTTAGGCCCCAGCGACCCCGCTTCTGCAACAAACTTCAAATACACGGTTCCCGCCATCCAGCATGTCCCAAGCAACACCTACATGATGGACTCTGGCCCCATCGCTCAATTTCTCGAGTCAAACTTTCCCGAACGGCCAGTCCCACTGACTTCGGAACTGGGCCGCGAAATCGAGGCCAAAGCACGTGGTTTGGGCGGCAAGGCTTTCCAATTATCCGTGATGCCGCGCGAGATTGGCATACTGTCGCCACGGTCCCAGGAGTACTTCCGACGCACTCGAGAAGCCGGGCTCGGATTCCCGCTCGAAAAATTGCTTGACTCGGACAAGGAGGAGCAGGCCTGGGCTACGGCGAGTGATGGTATGCATGCTGTTAGCGAGCTGATGGGGACAAACAAGGCTGAGGGACCGTTCGTGTTGGGCGCGAAGCCGAGCATCACCGACTTCTTCATCACCGGGTCTTTGCAATCCGCCAGAACAGTGGATGAAACTGTGTTTCAGAGATTCGCCAAATATCCAGGCTATATGGCGATTTATGAGGGTTGTCTGCCCTACATGGAAAAGAAG
Organism: Aulographum hederae CBS 113979; assembly: GCA_010015705.1. Lineage (NCBI taxonomy): Eukaryota > Fungi > Ascomycota > Dothideomycetes > Aulographales > Aulographaceae > Aulographum > Aulographum hederae. The sequence goes on from ML977178.1 coordinate 92,947, forward strand.
GATTGAGGTTCCGCATGCCTTGTGTATGGGACGAAAGTCTCACACCTTGGAATCAAATCAAAAACTTCATGATCAGATCAGTCAAAGCCGTCCAGCCTGTATGAAATGCGAAGCGGTATCCCCTTCGCCTTGTCGAAGCTCTTCCTTCGCGTGGACAATGTCTCTTGACGGCCCGAAGATGCCGCCCATCGATACGGATAGAGTCGAGAGCATTCAAATGGCTTCGAGTGTCGAATGTATTAGCCCAGAATTAGCTTTGACACAGGAGAACTCTTTGGAGTGAGCAACCCTGAACACAGGAAGCCCGTCAACGCCAAAAGAAAGGGGGTCGATATGGTAAAAACTTATGTCAGCAGTCACGTGATACCGTATTAGACAGAACTCTCAACCCACATCAGCTTTCCACTCATGAGAAAATTCGTACAGTGGCAGAGTACACAGTGAACTGCTCTGCATATAGAAAGAAAGGGTTGGAGATGTCGAGAACGTTTCTAAAGCGGTCACGTGAAGACACCATAATCATCCGAGGAATAGCCGGCGCGCTCTTTCAGATTGTCGAATTTTCGAGTCCCGACTTCTCCTGAAGCCTCAGCATCAGCGACAGAACACGCTCAGAGCCTCAGTTCATCAGTACCATGCCTCAATTGCATATTCTCTGCCATCTGACAACGTGCCTCCGTTGTGTTGCCTGATTGTGCCAACTCACCAGAACACCAGCCTCTTCCCAGGTAAAGACCCTGCTCCAGCCACCCCAGACGCTATCACCACCTCAAGGTCGCGCCGTCTGCCTCGGGCTCGAGTCCTCGCTCTTCTTTCCTTTGTCTCATCTTCGTCTTCAATTCCTTTTGCTCTCCAACTTTCCTGTTGATACTTACCTTCAGTTCACCAAAGCGCGTCCAGATCGAGTCGCGATGAAGATTGAACGGCGCCTTCTTGCGCTTCCCGCGTCTTTACTGCTCCTGCTCTCTTCTCGAGTATGGGTAGTCTCTGCAGAGCCAGAATCAGAAGACGGACTGAACTCCACGAACGTCGAACCAGCGAACAGATATCGATCCATTCAGAAACGTCTGGCGGAAGAGCATCCAATCGCCGTGCGCAAGATGAGCAACGACCCAGGCGAGATGTTCTTCTTGGACTACTGGGAGTTTGGAGCGCAGTCTCCGGGCTCCCCGACCGACTCAAGAAAGACAGAGTCGAGTGCAGACTGGTCGAGTGTTGAGGACGACCCAAACTCGGACACGAATGCGACAATGTCCTTTCCCTTTCTCTCTCCCATACTCCTCCACAGCGACACCCGCTATTCAAACGAGCTGGCGGCGCGCTACTTCAGGAGAAGCCTCCTGGGCAAGCGCGACTACCAGTGTCCCGCGGATACAAACGCCTGCACCGAAATCGACCGTCCGAACAGTTGCTGCAGTGAGGGATACGCATGTGTGATAATAGAGGATACTGGTCTAGGAGATGTGGGATGCTGCGGAAATGGACAGACTTGCGGCGGACAAGTGTCGAATTGCGATACATCTGCCGGATTGACAAGCTGCCCGAACGACACGAATAATGGAGGATGTTGCATTCCGGACTACACTTGCGATGATATTGGCTGTAAGTGCGCAGAGCATGGCGAACAGGACGTCAAAACTCATCCAACAACCAGGCATCATTAGCAACACAGTCACCACAACGACAACACTAGCCGTCGTCACCGTAACCGCGAGCCCTTCCTCTATATCCACATCCTCCCAACCACCACCTCCACCCTCATCATCCAGCACCGTCGTCGGCGTCGTACCCCCTCCAATCCTCACCTCAACCTCCACAACCACAATAACACCCTCCGCCACCGAAACACCATCTTATTCCTCCCCACTTCCCTCAAGCACCACCCCCTCCTCAACCGGCACAGTCATCCCACCCGTCCGCCCAACCTCCAACCCCTCCACCACAACCCCACCCTCCCCAACCACAAACAGCAACATCTGCCCCACAGGCTACTACCTCTGCTCAGCCTACAACCCCGGCGGCTGCTGCCAAGTCGACCGCGACTGCCAAAGCACATCCTGTCCGTCTCCCTCGACCACCTTGGTTGTGAGTTCCGGCGCCACCATCAACGGCGTCGCAACGGGCGGGAGTTGTGCGAGTGGCTGGTTTGGGTGTGATGGGAGTCTGGGTGGTGGGTGTTGTCCGAATGGGTATGGGTGTGGGGCCAGTTGTACTTTGAGTGTTAATGGGCAGGCGAGTGCGACGGTAGGGAAGCTGCCGCAGAGTGGGGCGGTGGAAGTGAGGAGCTGGAGCTTGAGTGCGGTTTTCGGATTGGGAGTTACTGTTGCCGTTGTTGTGGGGATGCTATGATGCTGAGCGAGTGGAATCGGCGTTGGTGGGCTTCTTGATGATGCTACATCCTTCCGGGACACCAGACTGGAATACACGCATCGCAGACGAACCAGACTCGAGTCCAGCAGTTTGGATACGCGACTCTCTTGTGGATGAACGACTTTGCAAGCATGCATAACTCGAATTGGAAGAGCAGAATTACTTTAAATGTATATATTGAACAGAGTATATAAACGTAGAGCATGAATCCCATACCCAATCATAAACATGAATCTTCAAATTGGTATCCGCTCTCCCAGGAAACAAATATGTAATTCCGTCAACGCCAGAAGATAAAACGCCCATGCCTGCTGAGGCGCCCAGAACCGAAATGCCCGAATGTCGTGGGAACACCGAGCTGAGATGCAAATACCCCAACCGTCAAAAAGTCCCATGTCATCTCATAACTCTTCCCCTTCCCCTATTCCCCTCCAAAAATCCCTCTCTCATCTACATCTCATCCAACTCAAACTCCAAACTAACATCCTCACTACAATCATTGCAATAATAATTGCTAAACCCGCCACACTCGACCTGGATATTCTTGCACAGGTCGATGCTCCATGCGTCGTAGGAGTAGGAGGAGAGGAGGCGGTTTGCGCAGACTTCGAGAGAGTTGTAGTGGATGTAGTAGGTGTGGCCGCAGATGTACCAGCTGTAGGAGTAGGAGCACATCGTGGGTGTGTTTGTTGGGTGGTGAGTGGGTTGTTTGTTTGTTGTGGTAGCGGTGGTGGGTTTGAAGATGGTTTGGCTTGGTTTGGCTTGAAGGTAGAGGTGGGTGATTTGGTGGGTTTGGTTCTTGTGTAGATTTATAGAGGAGCTGAAGAGAAGATGGTCAGCCTGATAAACCCTTTAAAGAACGAGGCAACAGCAAAAAGAATGACAAGGCAGAAGACAACTCGAATGTAGGTGCGAAAAAGGACGAGGCTGAGACCTACCTGAATATAACGCTCGCAGAACGACTATGTGGATGGAAGCGATTGAACGGCCAACAACGTAGCTATCGAAACTACTGCAGCGAGTATGCAGGACCTCCCAGAACGGGAAGTATGCAGAGAAACGAAAGGTGACGAGGTAAGATCTCGAATGAATGAGAGAACGACAAGCAACAAGAGAAGCACACGACACTATCTATACCAACTCTCCCCGCGAAGTCGGCGAAGGGACGGATCTATATATACCTACCTCAACAAGCTAATCGTCCGAGTCAATGAAAGACCCTCAAGCCATCAAAGGGTCCAGCCCCACGAGATAATGGGAGGGGCGTCGTGCGGCCTCCGGTTTCTTTGTCCGGGTATGTGTCCCGCAGCGCAGTCACCGCCAGGGTCAGGGTCACCACGCGAAAGGGAAGGGTCCAGTTCCAGCCGCATTGCTGGCGGGTGGCACGAGACCAGCTGTGGTTGCCTTTTCATTTGTCCTACTTACAGTGTCTTTGGTATCCTCGTCGCCTTGGGTTTCCCTGGCCGGAGTCGACACCTGCGAGAAGTGAATGGACGCGCCTCAGGGTCGAGCAATATGCAGGGTGGGTGGTGCAGCTGTTTGGGGTGGTTATGCAGGGACTTTTGGATGGTCGGATGGTGTCTTGTCTGCTGTCCCTTCTTGAAAGTACCTCTCGGTGAGCAGCATCAGGTTGCATCTTCTTCGTTGAAGATACTGTCAGCAATTTCAACTGCTCAACAGTCTCCTTCCTCCGTCCTTCGTTTGCTGTCAAGAATCACTCCCATCCTTAACTCCGAGAAATGCCGTCTCGCTCCCCCGCAATCGGGCGATAACGATAACGATAACCGATAGAGCACCCGGCAGGGAAACCGAACCACAAGTCAGCCTCCCAGCAGACCAGTCCGACGAGGCGACGAATCACATACCTCTTTAAACAAGCGGGCTATAGTAGGTTCGGATCATGGATATTGGAGGCATGTTTCAATTGGAATTGCTCACCGCCCGACTGGCCGAGAGACGTTTATGCAGGGTCCATGGGCCGGATAGCCTGGCGGCGGAGGGTGGAGATGATTCCGGTGGGCAGTAGACGGGAAGAAAGGGTCTGTCCGGTTTGAAATGTGGGTAACGGCGAGGCAAGTGACTTTCTTTGTCTTGGGTGCCCGGGTCGTATCGTACTTGGGTTCTAGAGCTTGAAAGGACGGTGAGGCTCTGGAAGACAGAGGCAGCACAGAACAACAGATGAATTGCCAGAGTCAAAGAGAAGGGACGTGGACGTGAGCGTGGACGGCTTGCAAAGCGCTCCGACCCGCGAGATGAACTGTTGAACTGCATGTGCAGACGCCGATGCAGATGCAGAGCACAAGATGCGAGACTCTCGATGCAGCGACTCTGCCGGTCAATCACACTGCTGACAGTTCCATGGAAAAACGGGGTGGTCGTGGCCAGCAGCCTTGCGATGTCGGATCATGGATACTTGTGCTCCGACACAGCCGTGCCGATGAAGAAATGGAAGGGAGTATGAATCAGGATGTTTTCCATAGGCAGACGGAGTCAGGGGGGCGGTCGACGGGGACGGACGGGGTGCCATCGATTTAGAGCTTGTTCGGATCATCTTTGGGCCCGCATGCCGAAGACCTCCGTACGAGACAACCAACCTTCTTCAGCGGACTCACGTGACTCTACCTTGGCTCTCCTGATTGTTAGACTACCTACATCAGAATCTCCAAAGACCAGAATGCAGATTTGATCAATTCTTCAATCTTTCAACGAGTCCACCAGCTGGTACCGGAGATAGAGAGTAAATCCGACGTCACTGCCACACCAAACCACCCGCTCCCAGAAGAGACACCGCTGTCGGTCTCCTCTTTTCAGTAACGTCACTCGAAAGAGTTCACCTACACGTGCAAGCAACGTTTTGACAATGGCCATTCTCGGCTTCAATATTCAGACATAAATGCCCTCTCAAAGTCCTTTCAAAACATTTCTTTTCCATCAAAACAACTTGCTTTTGATTCAATTGAGCTTCTCTCGGTGGATCTAGTCTCCTCCATCTCCACTGATCTCTTTCATCTCGTTCAATCCATCGTCAAAAAAGTCCCAAATCTATTCCATCCCCAACTCCAACCGTCCACCATGCTCGGCCCGCCAACCTCGCACTACTACCCCCACCACGTCCACCCCCGCGGCATAAACGACGCCCGCCCCACCGCCCTAACAATAATCCACGACTCCCACCTCACCTCCGCCCTGCCCCAAAAAACCATCCTCATAACCGGCGGCGCAACCTCCATCGGCCTCGAAACCGCCCGCGCCCTCCACGCCACCGGCGCCACCGTCTACATCACTTCGCGCGATGTGCGCAAGGGCGAGGAGGCTGTGGAGGATATTATGAGTAGTGATCCGACGAACAAAGCGCCTGTGCATGTCATTGAGATGGATCTGGAGAGTTTCTCTTCCGTGCGTGAGGGAGCAAGGAAATTCCTCGAATTGAGTGGAGGGAAACTTAATATCCTCATCTGCAACACGGGTGTCATGGCTATCCCCTTTTCCCTGACCCAAGATGGCTTTGAGAAGCAATTCCAAGTCAATTACCTGAGTCACTTCCTACTCTTCCAACTGCTGAAACCCGCTCTCCTCTCCTCCGCCTCCTCCTCCTCTTCCGCAGAACGAAACCCCAGCTCCCGCGTCGTGGTCCTAACATCCGAATCCCATCGCCAAGGACAAGTCCGCATCTCCGACTACAACTTCACCGAAGCCGGATCCTACCATCCAATGAAAAGCTACGCCCAATCAAAAACCGCCTGCATCTACCTCGCCAACAACATGACCCGCCTCTTCTCCTCCTCAAACCTCCATGCCACCTCCGTGCACCCCGGCGCAATCCGCTCCGGTCTCACATCCCACCTCGCCGCCATGACGGCACCCCTCTGGAAAATTCCCGCCGTCAAATGCCGCGAGAAGAGCGCCGCGCAGGGTGCCGCGACGAGTGTGTATGCGGCGGTTAGTCAGGAGTGGGAGGGGAGGGGCGGACGGTATTTGAGTAATTGTATGGAGATGGGACCGTGGGAGGGGAAGGAGGGGTTTGAGGTTATGGATGAGGGGTTTGCGCCGTGGGCTTATGATAGGGAGGTTGAGGAGAGGATTTGGGGGGATAGTTTGAGGATGGTTGGGTTGGAGGGGGAGGGAGGGAGTTGACTGTGGGGTGGTGGATTGGGTAGATGTGGTGGTGGTGGAGATTGGTTCTTGGTCTGCGAGATTGTGAGTTGCTTTGAGGATGTAGTAGGCTTGGGAAGGTGGAAAAGGGGTAAAGATGGTGTGAGCCCCTTTTCGGTCGCTGAGGCAGATGTTCTTACGGTCGTCGAGACGGCAAATATCCGTTCGTCTCGAGATATGGTACGTCAAGGAAGAAAGGGGAGCACGACTGACCTGGGCTTCTTCTTGGCCGTGGAGCCTATTCGTTCGTTTCTGTACATTTCTGTCACTGCCTCGATCAGCTTTTTGATGGAAATGAGATTCGGTATACCACTAGCAGATCATCCAGTCATCTCGCCATTCGCTCGCCCATTCATCCCTCTACCCATCATGTGATCCAGGCATCATCAGAATCCGCATCCTTCATGATATATCCAGCAAGAGCAAAGGAAACAAGACCCAGATATACCCTAGGGAATCCATCCAGCCATCCATCCTTCATGATGTATCCAGCAGGAGCAAAGGAAACAAGACCCAGATATACCTCAGGGAATCCATCCAGAGACAACATACTATGACAAAAAAGAAAGGCAGAAAAGAGACACGGAGACAAGTCAGAGTCCGACTCGCAAGACAAGCCCAAGGCCAACTCGTGAGACAAGCCCAAGTCCGCGCCCAAAAACAAAGCCCTCCCCAGCCAGCCCCCAGCCCCCAAACCCCAACTCCAAATCCCATCGCATCAAAACCTCCTCCAGGTCTTCTTAGCCTGATGAGTATACTTAACCCTCTCCACCCCTCCCCCTGCCCCCGCAGCCATCTCCATCTCTTTCGCCTCCTCAAACTCCTCAAACGTATCCTCGAAAACGTCGTCGTCGCCATCGCTCATGTAGTCTGTATCCATATCCACAGCCTCTTTCTCCCTCTCCTTTTCCTTCCCTTTCGTAACGGCTGTTGCGGCGGTTTCGTTTGTGCTATCTGTTGATAAGACAGCGCCGCTTCCGACTGTCACGGGGGGCTTGGGTCCGAAATCTGGGTATGGATGCTCATCCCCATCACCATCATCACCGTCCCTCTTCTCAACAACCCTAACGCCCTTCGGCACAACCTCCCTCATAACCTCAACCAACTCCCTCCCATCCACCCTCCTCACCACCTCCGCAAAGGCCTCCACTCCTTCTATCGCTTCAAGTCCTCTCTGGTCAATCGGCCGCAACAGCGCCAACTGCTCCATCGTCGCGTAGTTGGGCAGAGCGGCGCGGTCGACGCTGGGCGTGTAGGCGAGACGTTTGCAGAGCTCCTGGAGCGCGGACCAGAGGAGGTCGTAGAGTGGGTCTTTTTCTTTTTCTTTTTCCTTCTCCATTCTTGCGGGCGGTGGCATACTCGCAGATGCCGGGGTGAGCGGGAGAGCAGGATAGCGAATCACGTCTCCTGTAGCCGGAGAAGATGAAGAGTGTGCGGCGATGATCTTGAGCCATTCCGGACCGTATTTATTCGCTTTCATCGGCCCGAAACCTTTCACTGTCAGTAGTTCGTCTCTGCTTCTTGGACGCGCGCGCGCGAGGAGTTTGAGTGTGTGCGCGACGACGCGCATGTTGATGCTTAGGTTCTGTTCGCTCTGGATCCTGGCGTTGGAGTCGCTTAGCACGTTGAAAAGGAGTTGTTCTGGAGGGGTAAGGTAGATTTCTTCACGAGCCGGCTTCGACGCGCCGTAGGATTTCCTCCTCGGCGCTGGATCTGCGGCACCGGCTTCGGTGTCGCCTTCTGCTTGGGGTTTCTGCGGCTTTGGAGTACGTGGGACGGACGCCCTGGTCTCTGCGAATGGTGGCATTGGCGGTACAGGTTTGATATCGTACCTCTTCTTGTCCAGTGTCCTGAAGAGCATCAATCCTGCATAAGCATCTGCCGCGGCGTAGCAAACTTGTGCATCGGTGAGAGGTCTGATCCAACTGCTTATCCGGACATCGCCTTTGCACAGCGGGAGCTTGAGATGCAGTTTTACCATGTCAGCAAGGCTCTTGGGGAAAGAAGTCCTAGTATCGTGGGATGGGAAATCGAAGGCAACGTTCTGCAGATTGTACAGCTCGATGAGACCACGTGCTTCAATGTCGAAATGACTCTTCAATCGCGTGGCATCGGCTCTGTAGCATCCCACGCCCGTTTTGATGACGTTTGGATTCACCAAGATATGCCGTAGTGTGTCGCAGATCAAATCGTCGGCCGTGTCTCCGTGGTGCCGTGCGATGTGAAACAATGCGATGTGGTCGTCGGATGCGAGCTGGATGAGAGAGATCTCATCTTTGAGGGTCCGAACTCTCTTCCTCGTCAATATGGGAGCCATCCACTCCATGTCGAAACCCAAAACACTTTTTCCAAGGAACTTTTTCGCGACTCTCTCCGAGTGCTCCTTCGTACAACAGTACTCGACTTTGACTTTTTCACCATGTGGACCTCTATAAAGCTCATGTGTCCAGTACGTCGAAGGTCTTTTGTTCGACAAGATGGCATCTGCAAGGACTTTTGGTGGAATTTGGAAGGCCGAAGTCGACGAAACAATCGCTGCTGAAGCTGGAGCTGAAACCGAAGCCGCCACTGGGGTAGGTGTAATGCTCATCTGTGCTCTTGTCGAGACTTGAATCGTAATGACAGTATCTGCTCGATGATCTTTCACATCAACCGTGAGCGGATTCAAATTCGAAATCGTCACTGTCGCCATCTCACCGTGAGCCGCCGCAATGACAGGCTGCCTCTCCGCCACCACGTCGTCGGCTTCATCCAGGATGATCTCTTCATACTCCGTCTCTGGCTTGGGTTCTGATTTCGGTTCCGGCTTGGGAGGATGCGTCTGCTCACTCCTCCCAGTCTTCCAAGAAACCTCATCAGACTCATCCAAAACAACATCCTCCACCTTGACTTCCATCTCAGGCCCCGGCGAACTCCTCTTCCTCGCTCTCCCCCCCTCACCCTCATCACCATCACCATCCTCACTCTTCCTCTTCCTACTTCCCCTCCCTCTCACACCCCCAATCCCCCTCATCAGCGCCTCCTCCCCATCCTCCCAAAGCCCCTCCCGATCCTGACTAAACTCCACCCCGGCACTCTCCTGGCTCTCCCCGCCCGAAGCATCCTGGCTCTGACTCTCGCCCGAGGAGAAGGACCGCGGCATGCTTTCGCGGACCTGGCGGTCGATGTCTGCGTAGTCGCCTTCTGAGAGGTCGGGGAAGGAGTAGTCGGATGAGTCTTCTGCGGCGGATGAGGCTTTGGGTGGGGGTTTGGATTTCATTGTTTGGTTTGAGTGTGGGGACTAGGTGCTGGGTTGGTGGGTGGTGATGATGAAGGTGGGTGAATGAGGGCGGAGGAAGAGTAGGTAGAATCGAGTCGAGTCGAGGATCAGGCTGAAGCTCAGCCTTGTGACGTGACTCGATTTTCTCCAATGTGACGACCGAAACGGGAACGATCGTAAACAAGACCTCGCGCAACCAACGTCAGTCTCAACTCAAACGAGTGTAATCCCAACTTGTCAGCAGAGCAAACCGAAGAGCAACAGCATGGGAGCATGTATAAGCAAGATGGAGGAGCAACGGAGGTTGGGTTGTTGTTGACTTAAGACTCCGAGACACCTCGAGAGACGCGCCACAACACGCTAGCGCGTTTAGGGGTTAGCGGATATCTCGCGCTCACGTGCTTTTGCTGTCCCAAATATCGACCATTTTGTCACATCCCTGCCAGCCGTTGCGAGCTTAATCCATCCTCACCTGCGCCGTTGACTTTGACGTTGACATTCAACGGCGTTCTTCACAATGACATTCCCGTCTCGCACATCTGAACAGACAGAAGAGAAAGTAAGATATATACGGGTTTGTATTTTGCAGCAACATAGCAACTACCTCCAGCCAGCCATGAAGATTGCTAACACCATTTTCTTCTTTTTCATCTGCAGCAACTGATTCCCTCCACCTCATCATCCCTCATCCGTCATCCGGGCAAACTCCATGGGTATGGGCGAGCGAAAAGGTTTAACACAGACATCCTGTCCCATATTTCCCCACTGCTAGATGGTTCCAGCAAAAAGAAGAAAAGCAAACGCCTACTCTCCATTCGAAAAGATCCGCCTCATCATCCCGGGGATCGGAGAGAAAATGCTGCGCCACTGCGCGTTGTTGTCGATACTGTTTCGTTGGTCTCGTCACTAGTCCTTTTCCTTGTCCACCTCGTATACGTCCAGTGTGTTGATGCCTTTCTTGGTCAATTCGAATGCGGAGAAGAAGATAGCGTTGAGCATGCACGATCGGATCATGGAGACGGAAAGTCCTGCATGCTGTTAGATTTGCTTTGACTGCAACGACAGACTGGATGCACGTACCTCGATACATGCGGAGGTTGAAGAACTCAATCTTGGGTTGGACGGTCGTGTCTTTGTGGCTGGACAGGCAGTTGCGCTGGTACAACGTCTTGGCCGAGTCGATCGGGTATATCTGGATTCTCGTGTCAGCCGTTTTACGTTCCCGCCGCTGTCAATTGAAGTAACTTACGCAGGCCCAGCTGACCAGTCCGCAAAGCCCTCCGGCAACGACAACGGCCTGTGGAGAAGTCGGGGAGCTGCCGCGACCGTTGGCCAGCAGCTGTTTGCAGCTTTCATACGTCATGAAATAAACGCCCGTCCCGATGGTATCGCGCACTGTCAAGGATGTCAGTCTGTTGCTCGAGTTCTCAACGCAGGTCTGGCTTACGCAGATGGTAATGGAAGCCAGCATAGAGACCAGGGAAAAAGCCTCTGTTCCTCACCAGCGCTCGGGCTGTGCTCAATGTGCCCTGCTGCCTGTAGCTTGAGATGATACGCTGATCGCCGCTACTGTGGGTGTTCCTGTTCGACATGGCAACTGAGATCTGAGCCGACAGCTTCGTCAATTCGAATGGACCTGTCAACTGTGTCAGCTTCTTGAGAACCTCCACTGATCTTTCACCCTGTCACTCACATGCTATAGCCGTTATCGCTGCGCCAGCCGTTGCTCCCGCCGCCCCAAAACATGAAATCGTCGTCAACGTTGGCAATGCTCCTGGACTGTTCGCAGTGACGAGGGGTGATGTGCCGGTTGCTCGGAAGATCCAGTCATCGTACGTGTACTTGGCTTTCTGGTATATGGAGAAGGAGACTGTGCGGACGAGGGTGATACTCGCGAGCGGTGAGAGGACGCCTATTCTTGCTGTCAGTTGAATGCCAAGCAACGTCATTGTCAGATACATACCTCGCCAGAACCCATGGACTCCCTCAGTCCTGTATGTCTGTTGAACGCAATCGCGGAATGATTTGTACTCATAACTGCTATTCCTGTCAGCCTCAATCGTTTTGCAGTCGACGGGGGAATTCTTACGCTTGGAGCCTCGTCTTGACCGAATCGAGTGGATACTGCCAGAGTCTGTCAGTCAATTCATCTTTGATCTCAATGAGCAAGTTACTCACCGCCGCGACAGTCGACAGCAGACTGCTGGAGCACGCGGAAATCTCCGTCCTGTACTTCTTCATCCATCTCTTCTGGTCATTGTTCAGCAGGGCAATCTGCGCCGCAAAGACGCCCGAGCTGGCACTGATTCCTGTGGCGGCGCCGGAGTTGGTATTCGGGTTCTTCACAGGAGAAGACGAGTCCTTGTTCTTGTCCTGCTGCTGCTTGTCGGTCTTGTTCTCGTCGGTCGAAGGCATACTGGCGCAACCGCTAGCTGTAGAGGACACGAGGTCCTCACGGCAAGAGCGATACGGCCAGCCGCCAGTACTTCTCCATGAGGGTTGCGCTCAGTCTCGGCGGCGAGCGAGCTCGTTGGTCGGTCTATGCTGTGCTGTTGCGTCCGTTGCGTTGCTGGCGGTCGTTGTTGGGGCGGCCGTCAATTGCCTTGCCCGTTGGATTGATTTCTCGGCGGACGCGTTCGCCCTTCTCAAACGGTCTCCCACTTTCTCGCGGTTTGGATGATTGCGGGGTTCGTGTGGGACAGGCAGGTCAGGATGTCAGGGACGGAGGCCTTTCGAACGGTACCGTCGCTGGGTGTGGGTTGACGGGAGCGATGGACGTGCCCTCAATGCGTCATTGGGTTAGGACGGGCTTGGCGGGGGAAGCAGTTGGGTGGAGCTTTTGGGACGGGGATGGAGACACGACCGGCCAATTGAACGGGGGCGGACAGGTTTGTTGCACGGCAGGAAGAAGACGAGACTGCTTTTCTCCTCATTCATCTATACAAGGTACTCCAGATTAACCGTCGTGTGCAGTCCCGTTCGCCGCACAGCTTGATGAGAAAAAGGAGCGTCGTTATCAGATGTCGAAAAAAACACCCAGCACCAGTGCATCACCAGCTCCCCGCCGTGCCCGCTTGAGCTTTGACAGGACAACCGGAAACATCCGCCAAAACCAAACTCTTTCCACTGTTTCCTCCTCAAGCTCCCGTAGCCTTGTCAAGCCGTCCCCGTGCTACGTAGCCGCAAGTCGTACCAAGATCCAGTCTGTTCCGCCGCCACTGCCGATGAGCTTAAGCGGAAGCTAAAACAACCCCGTTTCCCCTCCATCTCCATCTCCATCTCCTTGGAACGGTGCAAACGGCTCCTATCGCTCGCGCTTTGCAAGTTGCAATCAGGCCATGGCTCCGTTGACCCTCAAGACCTGACCCGAGACCTACAAACATCTTGTCAGCTCTGCTCCGCATGGCCATAACGACGACTCTCGACGGGATGATGCGCTGTCGGGATGATGGATTGCAAGCATGGAAGGGCAAGACAAGGTAACACAGTAATGGAAAGACAGTGCTCAAACTCACCCATCGACTCTCCCCGCCACTCAAAAAGGCAACCGCATCCGCAATCTCCTCAGGCTCCCCAATACGACCCCACGGACTCGCCTTCCCAATCATGGCGACCAACTCGTCCGACTTGCCCTTCATGAAGAGTTCCGTCGCCGTCGGGCCCGGCGCAACGGCATTGACGAGGATTTTCTTGCGGCCCAGGTCTTTGGCCATGACGCGGGTCATCTGCTCCACGGCGCCTTTGCTGGTGTTGTAGAGGAGGTAGTTTGGCGCGACCGTGGAGGCGGTTGCGAGGGTTGTGCTGAAGAAGACGATGTGCGAGCCTTCTGCCATGTGTGGGACTGCTTTCTAGGGGGTGGTGTCAGCGAGAGTACCTATAAATCGAAGGAAGGACCTCGAAGGTTAGGAGTAAGACAGGTAAATTGAAGAGACGTACCTGCGCGAGGAAATAACTCCCCTTGACATTCAGATTCATGATCCTGTCAAAAGCCTCCTCAGTCGTCCCCGCAAGATCCATCATGGGCATGATTCCCGCACTCGCAATCAAAATATCAATCTTGCCAAACTTGTCGACAGTCTCCTTGACCATCTGCTCGATGCCGGGGATGCTCCCCGCGTCTGCTTTGATGCTGATGGCCTGGGAGCCGATTTCCTGGACGAGGGAATCGGCGGCGGACGAGTCCGAGGAGTAGTTTATGGCGATGTTTGCGCCGGACGCGGCGAGGCGGAGGGAGATGGCTTTGCCGATGCCTTTGGAGCCGCCGGTGATGAGGGCGACTTTGCCGGTGAGTGGTCCTGACATGGTGTCGTTCTTGGTGGTGGTGGTGGTGGTGTTGGTGTTGGTGTTGGAGGGTTTGGAATGCTTCGAGTGCACGATCTTCTTGACAATTTCCATATGCTGATCTGTCGAGAGGAAGAGGACGCTTTGGTTAAGTCGAAAAAGACTCGATTGCGGTGACGGTTTGGTAGGCGATTGCTGTTGCGGTAGGTATAGGTAGGTGATTGCAGAAGATGATTGAACTTGTATGCAGAAGAGAAACCATTCCTCCAGCTTCTCCCTCCACATATATACATCCTCAACAGCAGCCAAGTTCTTGCAATGCTGCCAGCATGCCGCAATCTCAACTCCCATGAATGCCCAGTTGGTTAACCCCGTTCCAGGAACTTGAAGCTTAACCCCGTGTATACCGTTGATAACTCCAACTCCCGTCGGCACTTCTCTCCTGCCACAGATGCCGCTCTCATGATGCAAACAGGCCCCTATCTCCAATATCCAGTCCAGGGAATTCGATCCAAGGGTTACGTCTTGCAGCTCGCGCCCGGCGAGAATCCGCGCTCCAGCAAGCAAAATGATGGATTCCGCTCCAAACCTAGAGTAACTCCACCCCCGGCCATATCTCCCCAGCCCAGCCTTATCTCCGGCCGAGCCCCAAAAGTCCATGTCCCAGCAACGCGACCTTTGCAAATTCCGGCTTAGTAAGGATGTTAAAGCTGTGGCTATACCGTAGTGGTGGTGGTGGAATTGTTCCGCAGGACCTCATGTTCCTGGTCTGGATTTGCATGTTCATACCTGCAGTGTGGTCGAATGTTTTGAGTGAGTATCACGTGCTTTCGACGAACTCGGGATGGTCGTCAGGTACTTCGAACACAACTGCTGGCTGCCTTCTCTTCGCAGTTGCATGTTCTGTCTTGCTGCTCTTTGGAGAGTAACTACCTCCTATGTTGTATCTACAGTATCTTACATTTTCAGTCTCAGGCATGATTTCAAGACAGTTTTCTCCCGGTCTGTGACGGGACACGATGGACGCCCCTTTTACCTTGTCACTGTATGATGCGATCTCTGCCATTTAAGTTTCCAGGGCAGCGCCGGTCATGCTGTGCCGGGTCTGCTCCTCCGCGCTATTGGTGCTATGCACGCTTGCTTTCCCTTCGAGGATGTTCTTACGGCCACACCAGCCTCCTGATCCTTGCTTTGGCATCTACCCCTGACGTTCAACCTTTTGCGACTACTTCTCATTCGTCTTCCCATTTACCGCTTTTTTTGAGCGAGTCTATGCTCTTTTCAACACTCTTCGTCATAGCCTTTGCGCTCCTCAGCGGAAACATAACATCCAGTAAAGTGTTGGATCCCAGCGTACACAGGGAGCTGGTCCACCAGTACAGCAACACTCCACTGGGCATTTCCAAAATGAAGGGGAAAATCATGACGCTTGCACCCAACAGCGTCCTTCGTATCATTGCTTGAGCTGGACGTAGCGGAAGGGGCTTGCCATTGAATCCCATCGGTGCCTTTGTGGTGATGTAGACGCTCATGAACATTGTCGACGACACGAGCGCGGGGAGTATGAAATAGGGATCCGCGTCCGTCAAATCCTTGCACCAACTCAAGCCCTCCGCCATCATCGTCGGCTCGAACCAGGACGAGGCAGAAGGAGGCGTCGGGAGATCCAGATTCTGAAATCGTGTAGGTGCCGACATGCCCTTGACAATGTCGCTGAGAAATCCCCCTTCCGACCCGCACATCAACCGCATCGTGTTAGCCATGAGCAGAAACACGGGCAGCTGGGCGAAGATGCCCCAATTGCGCCTCCACGTCTGACATCGGGCTTCGCGCATGGCTGTCTCTTCGAACCGTTTGCTGAGCAGGTAAATGTTGTTGTTGATGACCGTGGGCCCATGGTGCTGATAGTCCGCCTGGCAGGTTCTCCGGTTGATGTGCTTCCAGCCCGAGAGGATGGGTGCCAGCATGAGATAGCGCTGCTGCGCGCGGCGGGTGGGCACCGAGACCAAGGGGAAGAGGAGCAGGCCGCGGACGAGGAGGGCGGCGAGGGGGATTGCTACGGCCCAGGAGAGGCCGGAGTCGTGCAGGCCGACGTACAGATCGTGTGGTGCGGAGAGGAGGGAGAATTTGAGGGTTTCGGCGATGCTGGAGACTTTGGCGAATATGGCTTGGTCTGTTAGAGCGGCTTTGAGACTGCCGTCTTCGGTGGAGAGGGGACGGGAGTTTGGGGGGAGTCGAAGAAGGAGCGGTCGAGAGGCAGTTGAGGGTCGCAGGAGGGTTCGTGAGCGGAGGGGAAGGGAAAAGTGGCGTAAAGGAGGCATTGTGAGAGTCCAATGGCTCGCGGCCCCTTTCAGGCGTGGATGCTGGAGGGGGATGGAGGTGGTGTTGGTTTGGGTATGGAAGTATCTTGAGTGGTCCGTGCGCTGGCGGATCGGACCGCGGGGCTCTCCAGGCTCCGTCATCTGCTTGCCCTGCATGACCCTTCCTCGAGACCTACCCTGGTGGACGCTCTACTCTATACCGACCATGCGAAGCTGAATCCTCTCCTCACCCCTCTTCCCCAAGCCTCACCATGGCCTTCTTCCTCACCCTCATCCTGTTGGGGGTGTCGGTCTACTACTTCCCCGTCATCATTCGCAGCGGCGGCGAGGCCTTGGGCTGGTACCTCCGGCGCAAGACACAGCAGCGAAGGGAGCTGTTGCTGGAAAGAGCTGCGGAGGAAGAGAGGGATGTCCAGCAGAGCAGTAAGAGTGCTGCCGACGAAGATGACTGGGAGAAGGTGGAGAGTGTGGGCATTGGCACTGTCGCGAATGGGGGCAAGGCGGGCGACGAGTGGAAGGGGGTTGTTGGGTTCTTCCACCCTTTCTGGTATGTTGGCACAAAATGCTGGAGAGGGAGTTGGGAGAGGCTGACGCTGGTGTAGTAATGCTGGAGGAGGCGGAGAGCGTGTCCTGTGGGCTGCCATTCGCGCGACGCAGCAAAGATGGCCAGAAGCTTTGTGTGTGGTCTACACGGGCGACCACGATGCTGATAAAGAGACTATAATCAATAGAGTCCAGGCGAGTGCTGCTGGAGTCTGAGATACAACACGCGCTGACTCTGGCTTCTAGAACCGCTTCAATATACCCCTCCACGGCCCTCGAGTCCACTTCCTCTACCTCTCCACCCGCCATTACGTCCTCGCTAGCACCTACCCCCATTTCACTCTCCTAGGGCAATCCCTGGGATCCATCGTCCTTGCATACGACGCCTTTACTCTTCTCGTCCCGGATATCTTCATCGACACCATGGGCTATGCCTTTTCGCTCGCCTTCTGCAGCCTCCTTTTCCCAGACGTGCCCACCGGCGCCTATGTCCACTACCCCACCATCTCGACAGACATGCTCGGATCGCTAGAAGAAGGCGGACAAGGCGTGAATGCTGGAACAGGGGCAGGCTTGAAAGGCCAGGCGAAGAAGCAGTATTGGCATTTCTTTGCCTATCTCTATTCTCGGGTCGGCGCATCCATCGACGTTGTCATGACGAATTCCTCCTGGACTCAATCACACATTCAATCGCTGTGGGGGCCTGGGAGAGCAGCCAAGCGCCAGCAAGTAGAAGCGGAAACGGCTCCATCAGCCCCCAAAGACTCGACGAAAACCACCTCAGCATCTCCTCCCGCCCCAAGTGAAGACATCACCGTCGTCTTTCCTCCAGTAGCCGTCGAAGAAATCGCCTCTGCCATCCCCATCACAGCAGAAAGCGCGAAGAACCGCAAGCAGGAACTCCTCTACATTGCGCAATTCCGCCCCGAGAAGAACCACACGCTCATCCTTGAAGCCTTCGCCCAGCTCATCAACTCTTATACCGATTCCCAAAATAAGGATTCGTCCACTCCATCGACTTCTCAGGAACGTCCCCACCTTACGCTGATAGGCTCAGTCCGCGATCCCGACGATGCGACGAGAGTTTACACGCTCAGGCTGCTAGCGCATGAGCTCAAGATCAAAGAAGACGTCACGTTCTTGTGTGATGCGAGCTGGGAGCAGATCTTACAGGCGCTGGGTAGGGCCAGTGTCGGCGTCAATGCCATGTGGAACGAGCATTTCGGGATTGGAGTGGTCGAGTATCAGGCCGCTGGGCTGGTGGGGGTGGTGCATGATAGCGGCGGGCCGAAAAGGGATATTGTTGTTGAGATTGATGGGGAGAAGACTGGTGAGTCGCGTCCTCCCTCTCTATCTCATTTTCTTCTTCGTCTGGGAAACGTTTCGGCGAATGTGCGGATGGATGGTAGACCAGAGAGAATGTTACTAACGCGAAATAGGCTTCCACGCAACCACAGCAGAACAATTCGCCAAAGGCTTCCGCTCCGCACTCTCGCTCTCCCCTGAAGACGACCTGGCCATGCGCTTGCGAGCGAGGAAATCAGCCGCGAGATTCACGGAGAAGGCTTTTAAGGAGAAGTGGATCGGGCAGGTTGAGAAGTTGGTCAAGTTGAGGGAGGTTAGGGAGAAGAGGGAGGGGGAGATGAAGAGGGTTGAGGGGACGGATAAGCCTGTTTTATCTAGTTGATCGGTGGGAATGTCTTCGGAGGGTTCTGGGGTAAGGATGCTGCCAGGCGTTTTGGAGAGAGTCGGCTGGGGAGTAATTGTATCATCGTCATCAGGATGGATAGGCGGAGTTTCGATGAACAGCTGGAAAGGAGGCGTCAGATTGGGTTCGCGAATTGCAGGTTTGGACTATTGGTAGAGTGGAAGAGGTAGAGCAATCTACGGATTGAACACATGGTATTTTGGTAACGTATTGCATACAGGTTTTCTTTTTTGATTGAATGGCTAACTTGAAGAGGTAAATGTAGGATTCGCTTTTATGTGGGAGACTATGCAGGATGTTTGGGTTGTGTGTTTTGTTTTTTGCGTGCTTGACCGGTATGGCGTGGAGGAGGATGGGGATTCAGGGGTTCAGGGGAGGGGCTCCGGGGGTTCTCAGGGGTAAATTGAATTTTCAGTCGAATTTACTTTTTCCTCGTCTCCTCTCTCTCCTTTTACCATTCTCCAGCCATCCTGAGGGTGACATTCACAATCCCCCGTACCAGCTGCCTCTCCCCTCCTCCCATCTCTCTCATTTCCCCCATCCACCACCCGCCAAACCCAGCATTCAAATCGCCCTTCCGCTCCACCATCACATCACTCATCATAAGGACACGGCCTCCCCAACCACGGCGCCAGCGCAAATCTATCCCGCCCAACCGCCTCCTCCATCCGCGCCCTCGCCCCCATAACCTCCATGAAAAACTCCTTGGGCAGTGCGTTTGCGAAGGTCGGATCGCGCATCCATTTCGCCACATCTCCGTTCCCGTTCCCGTTACTGTCGGAGAACTTCCACACCCAGATATCGATCAGCAAACCGACAGAGCGCTGATCGTGGCGGGAGGAGGGTGAAGGCTAGGACTGTCGCGGTGGGGGTGGGAGTCCAGGAGGTGGGGGATAGGAACATTGCCTGTGAGATTATCACTTCGATGATGTGGCGGCGGAGGAGCGGCACGTCTGCGCCTTCTCCCGGCAGTTTCGGAGAGGCGCTGGCGAAATGGTACAAATGCACCAGACTGTCCGTCGCCCATTTTAGGTTTGAGCCGGAGATGTGGGTTAGCGTGGTTTTGAACAACCATTCTTGGAAGAGGCGAAGACTGGGAAGATGGAATCCTTCAGCGTTGTAGGTTTGGTGGTTGGGGGAGGAATTGGAAGAGGAGAAAGAGTGGATGCTTTTGAAGAAGGGGGATACGGCACAGAGAGCTCCAAGGTGGAACGTGAGTGTTTCGTTGGAAGTGGTGTCGCAGTAGGTCACGATTCTTTGGTCTGTTGATGGGGCTCTGGATGAACTTTTGTCAGCTGACTCTGCAGATCAAAGTTATCTGCATCCGGTACGGAGTTGAAGGATTCGTGACAAATTACTCACGCGAAAGACGGCCAATGTCGTCCAGACGTCTCTTGTCCACTCCCAATCTTCTGCATCTCAGCAACAACATCAGACGTCGACGCTTCAACTTTCCCCCCTCCATCCTTGCCCGGCATGCTCGAGACGACCGCCGCGATCGACGCCTTGAAATCTGCGACCTTTTCTTGGTTGCTCTTGCGTCTGTTCTTCGATGTCGACAGTGTTCGCCGGTTGTCGGTGCGGCTGGTAGCATCCACATCCACATCCGCATTTGACATTGACATGGTGTCCTGCGCATTCACACGCCAATTCGCGACTGGGAACCCCTGGCATCAGCATTCGACATCCTCTCTTCCTCAACATTCCCCGTCCCAGCACCCGAGACCGCATCCCCCTCATCCCCGCGCCTAGCAACATTCCGTTTCCGCCTCTCCCGCCGTTGTCGATTTCTCTCGCTATTGCCTGTATTCTGTGAGAAGGTGTCTTCCTCCGCTCCCACTTCAACGTCAGTCCCAATGTCAGTCCCATTCCCAGCCCTACTCCCAGTCTCAGACCTACTCCCAGTCTCAGACCAAGCATCAACGTTCGAGTGAAGGAAAATGATGCTGGTCGGGGCGCCGCCGGGCTCGCCGCGCGTGGAGCGGGGTGGGAGGCAGGAGGTTATGTGGAGTTGGTAGGCTGTGCGGGTGGGGTAGTTGGTTTGGCAGCGGGTGCAGTATTTTGGTTTTGTGGCGTTGGACATTTTGGGATGGGTGGGTTGAGGGGAGAAGATGGCGTGAGGGTGAGGTGTGAGATGGTGTGGTGTTGTATGATGTGATGTTGTAGGGTGTGGTGTTGTAAGGTGTTTTGTTGTATAGTATGGTGAAGGTTGGTAGAAGATGAGATGTGTTAGCTGTGGAAGAGGCAGTGTTTAAGGCAGCTGATGTACACGCGGGATTGTGTTGGGGAAACGCATGGACGTATGTGAGATGATGCGGTGTGGTAAGTGAGGGTAGGATGTGATATGTCCTAAAAGACAACGGAGTAGTGCATGTTGAATGAGTGGTCGGTGGCAGAGGCGACCACGCTGTTGCTCAAGACGAGGAGGGTGTGGAAATATAGTATGAAGAATCTAGGCAACTTGACACCTACAACTTCTTCTCAAAATCTGCGATGGGATCACAGTGTCTCGGTCACCCTTCGACTCAAGAAATCGTTCCTAGAAAGTTCTGAGACCAGTCCATGAGTCTGATATCTTCCTAATTGAGAAACCCCCGCATCAGGCATCAGGGCAAGCGCTGGCAGTGGCCTCGCTTTCAGTCTTGACTTCGACTTCAACAAGTGTATGAAACGAGAGCGCTACGATTCTGCTTTGTCCCTCACCGATAGCTGCTCTGGTCGAGATTCGTCGGACGTTGTGGGAGTAGGGAGGCTGCTGCTATGAGTCGACTTCCGAAGCAGCCTTCATGGGCTGCTAATCAGCTAAACATGTTAATCCTGGAGGTCTCCTGTATCGATCCTGGAATGTAACCATTTTAGCTCTGAGGAACGCCATCAGTTTCCCAGATGCTTCCAGAATTGATTCAAGGGCCTGTGCCCCATTTGATCGGTTACAAACGACAGGGGACAGCTATGGCGTATTGTTAGGCACTTGATAGCTTTAGCTTCAACCATATATGCCAACAAGGTCTACATACCTGTCTGCACACTCAATTCAGGCAGACATCCACCATTGACTTACAGCGACTTCTTGGCCCGCTCTCGACCATGTATGTCAGTAAGACCTGGATACGCGGAGGAGGTCAGCAAAGATTTGTTGTCTATGAGACGACGTGCCGGCTTGGACTTCTCGTCGTCCAACCACGCAGAACAGCTTTAGATAACGGAAATCAGTCCCAAGTGCCATGTCCGAGTCGCCAGTTTCCGGCTGCTTCGTCGGCGGAAGAACCAACGTGCCACTCCGACTGGGATGACATTACCGTTGAGCTAACTGGTTATTGTCGCGGGACTCAGGTCCGGGAGACTGAGGATACGAAGCACTGCACATGGAATGCAGACCAGAAACTCCGGGGGCAGCTTTCGACGTCTATTCAATTCAATTCCTCGCTTGCTGCCGAAAACGCTTGCCTTAATTCTCACACTATTCGTCCAGCTCGCCCTCTCCCATTGGGCCTACAAATAGTCATCATCATTGTAGCCCGAATACTCAGCTTCCTTCTTCTGCCGGACCTCCATCTTTGCTTTTTTCTTCGGCGGGGGCTGAACAACCTCCGGCTCTACTTCTTCCTCTTCCTCTTCCTCTTCCACCTCTTCTTCGTCGTCCTCTCCCTGTACATCTCCCATAGCCCCATCACCATACTCATACTCGTCTTCTTCGTCACTGCTCCCGCTCCCATCACTATCCCCCTCACTGCCAGGATCAAAGTCCTCTTCCTCTTCGTCCTCCTGGTCTTGCAACTCCCGCTCCGCCTTTTGCAATTCCGTCTCGCCATCTTCACCTTCAGTCGGTTCAGCAGCGGCGCCCTCCTCGGTCTTCACCTTGTTGACCTCGTACTTCTTCGCCCGCCTGCCTTCCGCCAGACTCGCGTCGTTCAAGCCATGTTTCTTGACATACGCGTCGATGCTGGGGAAGTCGGCTTGGTCGAGCATGCTGAATTCGATCTCTTGGGCTTTGTCGTCGGAGGAGCCGGTGGACTGGGTACTGATGTTGAGGTTGAAAGTGCGTTGGAGGACGGAGGTGTAGGATATGCTGCTGATGGCGGAGAAGGGGAAGAAGAGGAGAGGTTTCTTGAAGGCGAAGAGGATACCTGGGGGGAGGAAGAAGAGGTAGCCTGGTACGGTTAGCAACTTATCCACGAATCAAATACAGTTTCTGCGTACCTTCTTTGCTGCCTTTGTGGGCTTTGACATGAACAGCCTTCTCATTTTTACGATGACTCTGTACAACTGCGCTGACAAACTCCTTCTCATCGGGGAGGACAACATGCTTCCCAATCGTGCTGAGCTCCTTGTCCAGCAAGTTCGTAGTTCGTTCTGGTTCAGGCTCGGGGTTCCCTGCAGCCTCCTTCTCCTTGGCCGTCAGCTCCTGGTATGTCCACACAACCGGTTCTGACGCTGTTTCTGGGGTATCGGCTGTTATGCCATTTCCATCGGTAGGTATGGCGACGAAATTCCAGGCTCGCTTAGTCTTTTCGGGGACTGGGAGGCAGAATATTTGATCTGGCAGCACTAAGTCAGTATAATCTTCCATCCGTCTGCAATGGAGATTTCCCTACCAATATCCTTCCAGCTGACCCCAAACTCCACCTTCCCATTCGCATCAACCGCCCGAATACCCCCTTTATCCACATCCTTTTTATCCGCAGCAACCCACTCCAACCTCAGCTTCTTCCGTTGCGGTATCGAGAACGACACGTCAGGCACTGAAAAAACAGCTTTTGTCGCAGCATCAGCCCATCCAGGGGTATCAGCGCCGTTTGCACTCTCTTCAAACCTCCTCTTCCTCGGCCCCGTGAGTTGTATGCCGTTTGGTGCGAAGGAGGTGGGGATCCGCTCTCGGAGGTCGATGATGTAGTTTGCGAGGTTTTTGACCAAGGCAGCCGATTCCGCGTCCTTTGAGACTGTGAAAATTAGCGGAGGTCGGGTGTTGCAATGCGGGAGTTGTGCTTACGGGAGATTTTACGGAGGCCATTCAAGAGATCTGGGCGATCAGGTATGGCCTGGTCGAGCAGGTCGAGGTCGTCCATGCTGGGGGATACTGGTGGTGTGGGGAGAGAGAGATGCGGTCTCTACGCGACTTGGTGCAGGTGGTGATGATTTCGTGAAAGTTGATGATGTGGCGCAGTTGTGGCGCAAGCCGCTGACATCGTCACCAGCCACAACTCAAAGTCAACCTCATCCGTTGTTCCCCCTGAACGAACACCACTCTATCTGACGCACCACATCTCAATCAAGTAACAACCCTTGGGCTTCCTTGCAGCTTAGACCTACTTTATGCATATTCATAATCTCACCAGAGTTTTTCTTCATCGTAAGAGGGGGAGATAGGCGAATACGGCGTATAACTCGCCTCTCTCCCCTTTTCTCCACACTCTTCAGCTTCATATGCATTTAGCTGCACTGCAACTCTCCAGACATTCGGCATTTTTTCTTCTGCATTGAAGAATACCGCCAGGCCTGTCGATCTGCGCTCTTATCCAACTCTCAATTCCATCTCGTATTGCCCTGCGACTCCTTGGATGACCGACTAGCTATCGGACATCTTGATCGCCAATGTCCTCGTGGTCCATTGACCCGCAAATGGGGAATAAGACGAAAGAAGAGTATACCGCAATAAGGTTTGATCTCATTACCAACATCTCGCTATTAATTTACGAAATCTCCAGGTCTGGTGCCCACCACCCAGGATTGTTTCCGAATAACCCCTGACCACCACCAATCACCGATTCTCCTTTAAAGTCAGTACGGGCCAAGGCGAAGCTAAAACGTCTAAATTTGCTGCAGCATTACCTCAAATTGTGCATCTGATGACCCTGTGGGGATCTTGAACCAAAATGACCATAATTTACGCATTCAAGCGTCCTGGAGTCTCCGAAGATGGGGAACTACAAACAGGTCAAGTAAGGATCATCCGCCGTCTTGAGCACTCCGCTCATCGTCTACTTTGTTGCCAAACATATAGTTGCGCTTTTCGCAATGTTTCGTCTTTCGTTATTCTTTTTGTTGTGCGCTCTTTTGGTTGCATCGTCGCCGCTCGACTCATCAGCCGGTGCTGCCGGCTTCACGAATCCAATTCGCAAGGTGGATGGCAGCGATCCTTTCATTGTCTGGCATGATGGTTATTACTACTTCCTGAGTACCACATGGACAGATGCCCGAGTCAGTCGCGCAACGACGATTGAGGGTTTGAAGAATCCCGAGACGAAGGTCGTCTACAAATCTACAAGTCGTGATCGCTGCTGCAATGTTTGGGCTCCAGGTAGAATATATTACCCCTTGCAAATTGCTGTGGCTAACCATCTTCACAGAGATCCATTCCATCGACGGGCAATGGTACTTGTATCTCACTGCCGGTCGAGACGGAACGACCGATCTTCAACGCACCTATGTGCTGCGAGGTAATGCAGTCCAACCTCCTAGTCATATCAGCCGCTGACACGAGTTATTCTCAGGCGGCACTTCCCCTTGGGACAACTACACCTTCCTCGGTCGCGTACTAAACGACTGGGCCATCGACTCAACAGTCGCGACAATCGCCGACAAAAGATACCTCATCTACTCCTGCATGTCCGTCGTGCAATCACTCTGCATCGCGCCTCTCCTCACCCCCGCCACAATCGGCGCAGTCAGTGTCATATCCAAGCCAACCCTCCCTTGGGAAACCGTCGGCGCCGCCGTAAACGAAGGAGCAGCCGTGATCTCCCACTCCGTCGGCGGCAACAACACAACCTTCCTCACCTACTCCGCCAGTTACTGCTGGACCAGCTCCTATAGCCTCGGCCTGCTGACCCTCGCCGAAGGCGCTGATCCCCTGCAGATGCGCAGTTGGAAGAAGAGTGGCCCTGTCATGCGCACCGCTAATGGAAATTATGCGCCGGGGCATAACGGCTTCTTTAAGAGTCCGGATGGGACGCAGGATTGGAATGTCTTCCATGCGACTAGCAATAGGGAAGGGACGTGTGATGGGAATAGGTATACGATGGTCAGTCCGGTGGCGTGGGCGGCGGATGGGAGTCCGAGTTTGGGAAATCCTTTGGCACTGTCGAGGACGTTGACGAGTCCGAGTGGCGAGAAGTAGCGTAGGTCGAGACTAGGGTCGCACGATGCTCGGCTATCATGTGTGCTTGTCCAGCTGGCTTACTAGAACAGACATATCTACGCCTGCTTGAGAGATACGCTGAAAAGATTAGTTAGCTACAATACGATACGTGCGCGAAGAGCACTCGAACAATCGGTCAGATGATCACCAATTTTGTGGACGAAGTAACTGTAACTGATCGCGTTTATTTTCGCCCACCTCCAAGCCCAGGCGTTAATGCACCCACAACTATGTACTGCCCAAGCACGTGACAAGACCGTCAAACAACACCACCACCAGCAAAACACACATCAGCAAAAGAACAGGCCCCAAAAAAATCCAAAAACTCTGCAAAACTGAAGCCCCTCTAATTAGGAGCTCTCAGAACAGGTGCCATCTGTGTTTATTTTTCCCAATTCTCTTTCTCCATTCATTTTTGCCTTGCCTGGTGTGGGAATCGAACCTGGGGGGTTTACAGGTCATGAAAGCATCGTCCTAGCCGCTACCCCCAGCGCCCACTAATCAAGATGGAAGTTTCTTGTTTTAGGGTGCTTATATGGGTTGGATTAACTTTTGGGGATAGGGCGTGAAGTGAGGTAGTGGGGCCTCTCTGAGTCTGCTCGTCTGACCTCACTTCTCACCCTCCACAGACCACGGCTGACTCTGCTGGAAGAACCCCTCATGCATCTTTCGTCCCTACTCTCAAATCCTTCTTCCGGTCTTACTATGTGGTTTTGTGTGCTTGGATCTCGAAAAACGTCTTCGTCGTTCACGTCCAGCATAAGATTTGTCGAATCGCTAAGAAAAATCTAAAGGTTTTCCTTTCTTTCTCCCATGGCTCATTTCAACAATGAAGAGACGAGTAGAGGTATGATAGACGATCTCAAAGTATCCTTCCCCTCTTACCTTTCGGTTTCATGTGCTTGGATCTCGGAAAATGTCCTCCTCGTCCCCGTCCAGCATGAAAAATCCCGAATAGCTACGGCTAACTTGAAGGTTTTCCTTTGTTTCTCTCAGGCCTCATTTCATTGCTTTATACGTCACGTGGTGCGAACAACTCTCACAAAGTGAATTTCTCTCTTCACGGCGTCAACGCGTTTGTTTATCTTCACCTCTGCCAACTTCTTCCACCCTCTACCACCCACTGCTTCTCCAACACGGCATCATCAGTCCGAGTTCATCCGCACATCAATCGTCGCCATCGTCCACAAACTACTTCCATCACATCCCCATCAACGTGTACAACCAAACATGGACTCTACAACCACCACTCCCTCTTCTACCGCCACCCTCATCTGCACTCGCTGCAACCGCCAGCTTGTCTCCCAAGCTCACTTCGACAACCACGCCTGCACAACCTTCCCATGCCTCCACCAGCTAGCCCTGATGGGCCTTTTCAGCAATCGTGGCAACGATGACGAGCGTCCATCAGCCGACTCGCAGAGGACTCGGTGCCCAAACGGATGCCATTTCTTCGCCAAGGACGGCCAGATCTCACAATGCGAGGTGGACCTCTCGCAAATCCTGGACGAGGAAGCCGATGTGGCGGAAGCGGCTTCCCGAGCACAGAAAGTAGAGGATGATGGAAGTGAGCAGGGGTTGATGGCGCAGTTGGCTACTGCTGCAGGCATGGCTACGGGGACGAAAGGGGTTTATACCTTTTTGGATACTGAACGGTTTGGATTGAAAGATCGTCACTGCGACGCTTAGGGACTTGGACTCGCTGCGGCAGAGAAGGAGTGAGCTTCGGGTATGTGAATGGGGCTAGGAAGTGGGGTCTTTGCTAATACTTGATACTGACCAGTTGTAGGGTCTCGCTTCTACCAAGCGCACGTGATCGTATAACACCTTTTCGCTGCCACCACACATGGATTCGGAGTAAAGGAAGGGCTTATGGGATGTTGGATATAAGAAACTGAAATGTGTACACCTCAACCACTGGCCGTAGACAACAACATGGAATTGAAGCTCCTGTATCATGTTTCTTTGGGCTTGGTATCCTTGTGAATGCCGTTGAAATATGTCGGGTCGATCGCGAATAAGCCTTATCTGATGAAGCTCTTGAAAGCATCCGCGAGTTTTCTAAGTGAAATGATTTTCGAGCAATGACGGCGGGTTGAGATGGTCTTGAATGCGCAGAAACCCCCCAAAAGTCCTCAAATGGCTTTACTACGACTGGGCCGGACTGAATTCGTGTTCATTCTTGCTGTCTTTTGATAGAAGCTATGTCGCCGCTCGGATCTGCCAAATCCTCAAGAAGCAAGAAGTAGTTCTGAGAGCTGATCCTATATTGATCTGCGTTATGTCCCGACTATCTGACGGCATCCCATAAGTCCCCGACCATATACCAATTATACCACCGACTTACTCCCTAGTCTCCACCATCTTACCAATGCCGTACCCTAAATCCCCATAACCACCACTGTATTACACCTGTAACCCCGGAATAACCCGCTTAAACCTCCCCAAAAATGGCAAAAACCACTCCCACCTCTCCTTGACTTCCTCCGCACTCTTCGCGCCCATAACATTAACCTTGCCACTCGTAAATACCACAAATGAGCACCTCGGCACCTCCCGCACCTTACACGTCAAACCCGGGAAGAGCTCCACCGAATAATGCACCTCGAATTCCCCTCCCGCCCTTATAATCCTGTCAAACTCGATATCCAAGGCCGGGAGATCGAGTAGATGTCCCACACTCCCCGCCCCGACAACGTTGACAACTTCCCATCCCTCCAGCACAGCCGGAAACCCAACCTTCTTCACCATTTTCACAACCTTGCGCGTCGCAACCTTGGATTCCCCGACCGTCCTAGCGCCCGTGACGACACGCTTGCCGCTGACGAAGAACATGGCTGTTGTGGGCGGGGAGCGCAGTTTGACAACGGCCATGCAGAAGTTCTTGGCGAGGGTTGCGTTGCGCATTTGCCGGGTTAAGAGCTGCAGGTCGAGGCGGCAGGAAAGGGAGGCTTTGGCGACGACGTTGACGATGTGGAGGGGCGGAGCGGGAGCGGGAGGCTCAGGTTGGGGTATGAGGGAGGGCGATGAAGGCATCGGAGCGTCCGGGGTTTGGGCTTCGTCGTCGAACATTCGCCATGGCGTTTGCGCCGCGGCTTGAGCTTGAGCGGCGACTCGTTGAGATCTGCGGACGCTGGGAGAGCGAAGGTCCTCCACCCGCGCTGGGGGAAAGGCTTCTGTAGTCTGAGAAGAGGGATGCTCCATCGTGCCACAACGTTGATTGAGAACATTACTGGCATCTCGATTTGATGCTTCCGTTGATATGGGTGGCGGCATAGTGTATAAAACTTAGAATAAAAAACTCCTGAACGCCCAAGATGCAGGAATGATATCCTGGTAAAATTGATGTGAAAATTGGTGAATGTGTTAAGGTTGAATTCGAGAAAAGGCGAGAACAAAGCAGGAACGGTACGTATATAGACATGACCAGAGAGCAGGCCGCAACTGTCACAAGCTACAAGACCGAGTGTGAGAAGGCGACGAGAAAAGTCGAGAACGATTTGACCACCGAATTTAGAGGCTGATTGAAAGAACAAGTATATGAGCTCTTTATTTGGCTTCACAGCGGCAAGATAGACAGTGGTTTATGTACCTACGTCATGGATGAGCCGAAGATCCACAGCTGTGACTAGGGTTCCCGCTGACTGCTGTATGTGACGTGGAGAAGGCAGAGAAAGCGAAGCAAAATACTGAACACGGGAAGTGTTCGCAGTCGTTCGTTGTTGGCGGGCAGCGGAGAGAAATGGGCTTGATGAACGATCACAGTCTTTGAAGAATGTGAGCGTTGATTCGCTTCGCATCATCAAGAAAGGATATCTGGTAGCGGGGAAAGGCCTCTCCTTCGACTCCCCAAACGCCATTCTCTTTCAGCCCCACTGCTGCGTTTGCGTGAGGGATAAATTTGATTGAAACCACAGCGATCAAGCAAAAAGAGCAGTGATTGCAGCAACTCCGACTGCCGCAGCTTCAGAGATAACGGTTGTAAGCACGAGCGCCGCTAGCGTATGAGCTCCAGGGGAGTGTGCTCCTGGTAGTGTAGACGTCGAGATCGATACAGATATGCTGGAAGTTTTTGTCCTGGCATTGTTTTCCCCTAAAGAGGAGTATCCAAAAAGACACTGATGGTGGGTGTGGTGGATGCGATTTCTTCTGTGTTAGATGGTGTTGGGTTGATAAGACTGAGGGACCTTTTCTTCTACTCGATGGAGCGCCTAAGTGGCCTGAATCGAGGAATGCATCGATTGGGGCGCGAACAGAATCGAGGCCGTAGAGGACGAGGCTGATGGTGTTGAGTAGGGAATGAAATCTGCAGATGTCTGCAAAGGTGAGGTGATTGCAAGCTGTCCAGATGTAATTTGAGGGTAGAGCATGCTTCCCGTATCACCACGGCGTTTACCCGAGGCAGGGACAGGAACGACGGACCGAATCTAGGGAGGATGGGGAAAGGATGGGGAACAGATGAGATGGAAGATGAGGAGCGAGCTGAAGTTCGTTCGCTGCTTAGTAAGCGCTCCGGTCCGCTCTCGCCAAGAAATTGGATTCCACGGTGGAATTCGTTATCGATAAGCACCCCACGGGGAAAATGGACGACAACGTCAATCAACCTTCAATACAATTGCAATGGCCGACGACGACATGACAACTCGCCTCCACCGTGTCCGCTCCCTCCTTCCAAGTTTCAGCTCCGCCCTAGCAGCCTTCTCGTCGTCCTCGTCAGACTTCCAGCTCGTCCGCTCCATCACCTACGCCAAAACACCACCCGACAACCCAAAAACCCTCTTCGTCCTCGACTCCTCATACAACCCCCCTTCGACCGCCCACTTCGCCCTTGCCACCTCTGCCATCCGATCCTCCACCGACGCGAAACCCCACCGCTTGCTCCTCCTCTTCTCCACCGCCAACGCAGACAAAGCCCCCGCACCGGCAAGCTTCGAGCAGAGGTTGTGCATGATGACGCTGTTTGCTGAGGATTTGCTGGCCCCACTGTCTGACTCTTCAGATGGAGATTCAAATATACAGATTGACGTTGGCATAACAAAGGAACCCTACTTCGCCAACAAAAGCCTCGCCATCGAGAAAAGCGCCTTCTACCCCTCCAACCCGCGACAAGTACAACTCATCGGCTACGACACACTCACCCGCTTCCTCGCGCCGAAGTACTACCCTGAGTTCTCCCCTCCGCTGAGTGCGTTGGAGCCGTTCTTCGGGAGAGGGTGGGGTGTACTTGCTGCGCTGCGGCCTGCGAGCTCGTCGGCGAACGAGGTTGAGGGGGAGTCGGAGGAGGAGCAGAGGGCGTATGTGGAGCGGTTGGCAAACGGGAGTCTGGAGGCGGAGGGCTTTCGGAGGGAGTGGGCGAGGCGGATTGGCTTAGTGGAGTGCGGGGAGGAGGCCAGGGGGGTAAGTTCTACTGCTGTGAGGGGTGCGGCAAAGGGAGCTAAGTGGGATGTTGTTGGGGGAATGTGCTCGCCGGCGGTGATGGCTTGGGTTAAGGAGGAGGGACTTTATGGGTAGTCAACGGAACGGAACGAAATGTGTTGCAACTCCCGGGACGACTGAGGGTGATTTCAGAACGATGTCTTTGCTGTCGATACTGAAACGTAGCAAGCCAAGCAAGCGCTGAAGCCCTGTACGCCGCTTGGGTGACCAAAGGCGGCAATCCAAGCACGAAAAGCTCGCTGGAACTCTGATATACCCAGAACTGAGTCTTCAAGTAGCCTCCTTTCTCGGTGACGACCAGAAAGTTTAGCCTTAGCAACCTGATAGTTCTGGCTGTCGGAGTGCGAGAACAGCACCTGCAGTGGTTGGAGGGGTGTTGGAGGCGTCGAGTCACGTGAGCAACCCAGAGTTGTCGCCCCTTCGTCTTCCAGGAGGGATGACGGAATTCCCAGGCAGACATGAAAACTCTTCATGCCCACCTCCAACTCTCAAGGTTCTCTTCCTCTACTGACCATCACCTTCACCATCTCCCTTCGAACCTTTCCGGCTCCCAGTCGGTCCCCATAATCAACCCCTGAAACGCCGCCACATCCACATATCTCAAGCAACCATGGCAGCACCCCAGCGCTTCGCAAACCTCGTATCTGACATGCCAGATTTCCTTATCCCATCCATATCGGAGCCGGCTCGCGAATGCGAGAAGGAGGTTCGCAGGTTCATGAATGAGCAAGTCAAACGTTCGGCAGAGATCCTCAATCAAGCCGTAGAGCTTCAGGAACGTCACAAACGGGATCGCGAAAGTACCAGCCAAGGCCAGGACTCCCCCAAATTCGATATCGCCGGGGGGATCTCGGATCTCATGACCGTGGCCCTTAAAAGCAGCCAGGAGTTGAGGGACTATTCCATGGAGGCGAATATGCGATGGTGGGACGCTCTTGGTCAAGCAGAGGTACACGGTCTGTTCATATTGACTACTGCGACTGTGGAGAGGGAATAAAATGGAACAGACGTAGAGAATTTAAACGTATAGAGTGGGACTGGCGAAGCCCAAACTAAGTCCTCATCTACCCTTTCTATTCTATACCCGAGTATAAGGATCCTCTTCGCTTTACGCTTCGCGCATTCTTCGACCGCTACTATAGCGAAGCCTATAGTAGGTAAACCTTCGACGGAGAATATATTAAAAAGTCTAGTATACTACGACTATTTAAGTAGGTGGTTAAGTAACCGCGTCTTATCGTCTGCCGTGATATTAACCGTTCCCTATAGGCCGAGGTTGTCACGGAATCACTAGATGCAGTGTGTGAGATACAAGATGATTGTATTCAGCGGTGCTATCTATCTAATTGCGTGATGAGGTTCAATTCAAATA
>ML977178.1:126566-280598 GCA_010015705.1 Aulographum hederae CBS 113979
CACACTCCAAATCAGCAGAACGACACGATTTCGGCCATCTATCTACTTCTCGTACGCCTCGCAGCTCCAGTTGCAGTTCTCCCACCCTCCTACACTCTTTGTACGTAGTCATCAAATGAGATTCTGCCTGTGGGGATTGCCACCTACCTCCCCAACTGGGAGTATAATTCAATCGAGATTATACCGAGATGCTTGAAGAGGTAGTTCAGAGGTAGTTTGAAGCTTACACACCAACCAATTAAAATAGTTTCCAACCCGCAGACTCCTCTAAATGAACAGAGCGAAGTGCGGATAAAGAATGCGGACACTAGGTAGAATCAATACTGAACCCCGGGCGCTTAGTATATTGCTATAAACCTACCTGGTAGCTCACCTAAGAACCTTAAACCGACACCCCTGTTTGCCGCTTGCAGCTGTCCCTCAACAATCGACTCGAGAGCAGGGAGGAATTCCTCACGGACGAGCGGAGTTCAAGTTTAAGGATATACCAGACCTAGAAGGAGATCAATCCTCCCCCCCGAGGAGATCAATGAGTTGAGGTCGCCGTGGTCGCTTACATTTAGACCGGGAACCTTGCAGCCTGACGATATCCGCCAGACCCTATTGATCCCGTGTATATAACCCTTTCAACCTCCCATCTCCGAAATCTAAACTATGTAATTGGACCTCCTTTATCTTTCCATACTGCACCGTACCCAACTCCACAATAGAAAAAAGACCAAAAAGAAAAAAACCATGTCCTACCTCCTCCTCGCCTACTCAACCCCAACCCACCCCTCCCTCTCCGACAGCGACTTCAACACCTGGTACACGACCCACCACATAACCGACGTCCTTTCCTCCAGCCTCGCCGACCTCGCCATCCGCTACAAATCCCTCGACCAAGACGCTCGATATAGATACCTAGCCGCCTACCGCGTGGCGGATCCCACCTTCATGGCGGACGCGGAGAAGATGGCGCGGATCCCGGATGCGCATGAGATGCTGCCAGGGAAGGAGGAGGGGACGGGTGGAGGGAGGTGGGCGGATGTTGCTGATGCCAAGGTGCTTTTGTATGAGAGGGTGCAGACGTTTGAGGGAGAGGGGGGGAGTGGGAAGGGTAAGCTTTTCCGATAAACTTTTGTTTGTTGAGCGAGGAACTTTTTGAAAATTGAGATTGAAACGATGGTCCATGGAAAGCTAATTCATGAAATGTGATGTAGTGAGAGGACAAGGACTTGCTGTGGTTGGATTTGACCCGGCGGATGGACAAGACGACGATTTCGACCACTGGTACAGGAATGAGGTTTGTAACACCTTCTCCCCATGCTCTTCAACACTTAAATACTAACCAAAATGCGCCCAAAGCACTTGGGGAAGCTTTCGAAATGTACAGGTTATCTCCGAACGACTCGGTACAAGCTTCTACCGGGTCCTGACGGAAAGCTGGACGGTGTTCCATATATCGCTATGCACGAGTACGAAACCACAAACTTCCCGGAAGAGCAGATCAAAGAGACGGTCGGCACGGAATGGAGTAAAAAGCACATTCAAGGCGCGAAAAAATTCGAACGAGGACTGTGGGAGTATATAGTGGATGCAGGGAAAACGGACGAAAAGTTCTAGAAGTTGCGAATTGGTAAAATATTTTCAACTCATGGTTCAAATACGACCTGTAAGATTGCGATTGTAAAGTCGTACGCCAGAATCAGACCGCAATAAGGAATGTTCCAGTCATCACCTTCACTTCCCCCAAGTGATACCATTATCGAGTGGTCAGAGTAGTTGGACCACGCCGTGGATTGCACACCGTGCTGCAACGCCTGAACTCCTCCGCTAAATGCTTATTCGAGGAAATATGCAAAGGCCCCAATAACCGGACGACTTTGGCTTAGCGCCCCTGAGGGTCAAGTTGGTGCTGAAGTTTTCGGCCTCCAACTGCAAAGAGGCGGGTCTTATAGAAGGGTATACCAACCCAGGTCTTTTTCTTGTACTGGACGTACTCGTCTCCGAAAAAGTCTACAAGGAACTCTTCTTCCTCTGCGAGTATTTGGTCAGCTTCCGAATGTATTATTTGTAGTGCTGAAACTTACTCGCGATCCTCGTACTGAAAAACACATGGAGCACCAGAAAATAAGCGCCCAGGCAGAACTTGTTCCCAAGCATGACTTGAGTCCCAAGAGCCCACCAGAAGAAACCAAAGTAGCTCGGGTGCCTGAACTTGCTGTATATCCCGTGCTGCACCAGATTGTGGCCTTTTCTCTTTCTGATCTGCACCTTGTGGTGGAAGTTGGGTCCTGCGTGCATCATAGCAGTTGTCCTGATGATTTGTCCAACAACCATCATGCCTACACCAATCAGTTGTATCTTCGACCCGCTCGACCACGACTGCCACTCGGGGAAGAAGAGCGATGTGATGACTGTCTCGATCATAGCCGTCCCATGGGCGATTTCGTACTCGATGCCGTTATCGAAGAGGAGGAAAGTTTCGATCGTGGCTTGCGGAAGGTTGTATCGCGCGTGCGTCCAAAACTCGAGGAAATGGAACAAGGCCAGAGAGCAGAGGAAAGCAGAGAGCCGCCATAATCGTGGACGGGAGAGCAGGAAAGGAGTTACGTAGGCTGTCAGGTTCTGGCTTGTGATAAGAAGGGTTACTCCAAGAACAATGCCCAAGCAGTAGCTCCGGACTGCGATACCTGACTGCGAGCGAGGCCCGCCTGGGAGGAGCTCCCAGGGGGAGATTGGGGGAGGCGGGAGGACTTTGGCTTCGAGTTCCGAATCCATTTTGATCTCTCTGGCTGGTGTCCACGGACCAGGTTGCGAAGACGAAGGCGAAGCTGGAGGCTGGTCCGCCGATCGGGGATCTTCTGAGGACTCGGGCAGGGGGTCAGTGGAATCGTGACCAGGCGATAGAGAGGGTTCGGCCTGCGCCTGAGCCTGTGACTCGGTTGCATCTTCCTTGCGAGCCATGCTGAGCGCGGCTTCTGAACGATTGAAGTGTTGGAAGGTTTGTTTCAAGATAGAAAGAGCATGTCTTGACTGCCGCTCACATTGTGGTGTTGTAGCGCACAAAGGGCTTTGTCAAGCCATGTTGGGAGACGCATACAGCTCTGGGCGAAGTATGACGCCGCAATCTGACTACATTTCTTTGACACGTGCGAGTCAAGCATCTTATCTAATCTATCATCAATGACTGGCGCCACAACTGCACTCACAACAGCGTGACAGTTCCCAAAAGGGTAATTCTAAAGCTTGAACAACTCGTAATCAATTTGGAGCGGCCTTTTTCTTGCAGGGACGAACATCAGCATAAATTGATGGAGGCCTAAGAAACAAGAAAGTCTGTGCATAGGGGGCTCCGTTCATCAGTTGCTATCCAAGATTCTTAACCCTCATATCTTGCACTTCATCCCTTCCTCACCACCCTTCCATCCCGTCTCTGCCACTATTCGGAAGTACTCCGCACATTACCGCCAGGCTCAAACAGGAAATACTCGGGCCGACATCCTCCACCCTTCCCCAGCAACGTTGCCGTTTTAGAAACTCACAACCTCCATTCATCCTATAATTACCGAACCTATCTTCTCCAAATCCCAGAACAATCAGCCATTCTCCTGAACACACCTAGGACGCAACCATGGACGACTTTAACAAGCAGGAAATGCTCCTCATTCCGCGATCCGAGAACAAGCAGAAGATGCTTCGAGGGGAGTTGTACCACGCCTTCACCCCAGAACTGGTAGCCGAACGTCGCCGCTGCACCCGCGCCTGCGACCGCTTCAACAACGCCGGCGAAATAAACCGTCGACGAAAGGTAGAACTGTGGCAGGAGTAAGTACGTCACCATCAGCATTTCCACTTCCTTAACTTCTCCTTCTCCGTTTTCCAACTGCATTCCGTCGTATCCAAAGTCTCCCCGCAACGATATTGATCTTCCCCACCCCCTCAGCATCGTCGCCGACACAACCCCACTCCCCCCCACCGCCGCCTCCGAAGAACAAGACGAAACCCTCTTCGAGCACTCCCCCTGGGTCGAGCCCCCAATCCACATCGACTACGGCTACAACGTCAAGCTCGGCCCGGGCGTCTTCATCAACTTCAACTGCACCATCCTCGACACGTGCCTCGTGAGCATCGGCGCGCGCACGCTCACGGGGCCCAACGTCTCGTTTTTCAGCGGCTATCATCCGCTGGATCCCGAGCTCAGGAACGGGACCGCTGGGCCGGAGCTCGGGAAGGAGATTCATGTCGGCGAGGATTGTTGGATTGGGGGGAATGTGATTGTTTTGCCTGGGGTGAGGATTGGGAAGGGGTGCACTGTTGGTGCTGGTAGTGTTGTCACGAAGGTAGATTCACTTTTCTCTGATGGTGCTCCCGTCGAGAGTGTTTGAATGACTCCTAATGATCCCAGGATGTTCCCGATTTCCACGTCGTTGCTGGGAACCCGGCGAGGATAATGCGGAAGATCGAGACCAAGATGGATCCAAGTCAGAGAGAGAACGTGGCGATGAGCATGGCGAGTCTGTCGAAAGAACTTGAAGTTACGCCTGGAGCAACTCCTGGGACGACGACCCCGGTGATGGGCCAAGAAAAGTGAGTATCAAACAATTGAAGAGCCACATGAGAAGATGAACAGATTCTGCATTAATTGGATGGGCAAAGCTCGATCATAGAGAAGTAGCACCTATAATCAAAGTCCCTTAGCTATCCTACTGCAGTCACAGGGATCGTTTGTTTCCATGTTCCAAGTCTGCTATCTTGCGGCACCCGCATGCCATTCCTAGTCAGGGGGAATATGCATGGTGATAGAAGTAAACCGCTTCCTCGTGGGGATAGAGTGATTATAAACAGAGAACTCGCTCTCCTCCTGGTTTACTTTCCTTCCATCATTCGTTCAGTCACCTGCATGTCTCATGAAATATCTCATCCTTTCTTCCCATCCGCATTTTCATTCTCTTTTTACCGACCCTTCGAATACGGATCCGCACGAAGTTGACCGAAGATAGAGTCTTTGGCTTTGTCCAGCTGTTTCTTGAGGGCTTTCGAAATATTCGTCAACCGTTCAACGAGGTCGGCGATTTCATTCGGAGAGGGAGATATTTGTTGCCTCGCAATCGCTTCAAGTCTGTTCTCGATGAGCTTGAGGTCCGAAGATGCCTTGATGCTGGCAGCGTTGACGTCGTGAAGTTGCTAGACTATTCGTCAGCTTCTGCTCCCATGTCTCAAGATATTCAGTATTTGCCTACCTCGTCGAAGCAGTTGATGGCCACAAACAAAGTCCGTCTGTCGACATCAAGATCTTCGGCGTCGCGTTGCAACTTTTCAGAAACGTCCGCGGTCGGTATAAGCTTTTGCTGTTCCTTCAACTGCTCTTCCAGGACCAACAAGCGCTTCTTCTCTCGCGCATTGTTCTCGGCTTGAATCTCGACATCACTCTGATGCTCACGCAGACGCTCTTCACGTGCCTTGACGGCGTTCTCGCGAGCAGCGAGAATCTGCTCTTGCGTCCTCATGACTTCGTAATGGCGGCTGGCGTTTTTGCCAGCAACACTCTCTAGATCCGACTGAATCAGCGAGCGCGCCTCTTGAAGCAAACGGAATTTCGAGTAGACTTACCGCGACCGTTGCTGACAGGTGCTTCAGATACATATCCAGTCTCCCAGTGGGCGTAGTGGCACTCCATGGCCGACTTTTTGCACCCACCATTCGCCCAGTAGAAGCAAGTCAAAGGATGATCGAAATCTTTAGGGCGTGTCCGCACACGATCTAAAGAAAGTTGCAGTCAGTGACTGGAGCGCGAGTCAATTGACAGTACTGCTTTACCATGAGGACGGTCACTCTCGCTGACG
The DNA here is from genome assembly GCA_010015705.1 of Aulographum hederae CBS 113979. Lineage (NCBI taxonomy): Eukaryota > Fungi > Ascomycota > Dothideomycetes > Aulographales > Aulographaceae > Aulographum > Aulographum hederae. The sequence goes on from ML977178.1 coordinate 132,395, forward strand.
GCTGGACTACCAGCTGACTCGCCAAAGACGGGAGTACTCGTGTTGCGGCCTCGCCAATTCTGGTAAAAGTCCCGTGACATGGTGGAAGGAAGTGTTGTAGTGAGCTGTATATGGTGTGGATAGTGTGAATAGCACAGAGAGTCAAATAGAGAGTGTGGTGGAGAGGTAGTAGAGTGAAAGTAGATGCAAGAGAGTCGAAGGTAGACGTCGAGATGGGACGGTCAGTAGACTCAACACAATTCAAGCAGTTTCCGCGTAGCAAACACGTGAAGGCACGAAGTTTGAGGTGCTGGACCAGCCTTGTGGTCGCGTGTCCACGTGAACTCAATCGGGCATGCGCCAGCATGCAACGACGCTTCCGATCATCACCTCCAACAAACTTTAGAAGATCATTAATCCTTCAAAAGATTTCCCATCGTGAGATTCAGACAGGACCACAAGGACTGATATGTAAGTATCGAAGACGCCCACTCTCACGAATGGTTGTGGTGTGAGAGTAGCATCGAAGAGCCATTCACCTCACCTCAGTTAGGTACTCACAAGCTTTGAAGTTCGACAAGTGTTATTATTAGCTCCTGCATTCATATCCTATACATATTAGAGGTGAACTTACTCAGAAGGGCTCACTTGAGCCAGCCAGAATACCTTTGCAAGACTTCAGCAGATCTCAGACATTGAAGTGAAAGTAGGATGCTTAGATCTTGAAAAAGAAATAAGTTGTGCAGTCTAACCGACCGTCTTGAACTTCTAAGATCACCTACGGCACGGAATTGAGACGTGCAAGCAGATCCGTTTGCATAGATCTCCAAAAAGAAACAAAGTTGCGCGGTCTAGCCCACTATTTTGAACTACTTATATCATCTTCGGCATGGAATTTTAGATATCTAAGTAGATATCTTCGCTTGGACACTACCAAAGTCACTATAGCATGCCGTCTGTGCTCTTTATTCAACGGCCAGCGAGGGCGTAGGCGCATTCAGAACTTACCTTAGGTACCTAGTGTCTGGCCTTGTTTTAAAGATCTTTTTGTCTAGTCCATCGTATTGACTGCTTATACTGAGATGGCGCACGGCATGGGATTGAGGCGTCCAAGGAGACCTCTATGCTCAGATATCAGAAAAAAATAAAGCCGTGCTGTCCAATCCACCGTCTTTAACGTCTGAGATGGTCTACTGTATGGAACTCAAACGGCAAGTAGACATCTTCGCTTAGATACTAGGAGATTACTCGAGTATGCCGTCCAAGCTCTTCACTTCAAGGTTAGTGAGGGCGTAGGCGCGGTCAGGTATCTACATACCATGGGGTCTGGCCTTGTTTTGAAGTGTGTTGTTCAATATATCGTCTTGACTACCTATGCTCAGATGGTCCAGAGTATGGATTTGCGACGTCCAAGCAAACCTCTATACTTGGATACCAAAAAATCCACTCAAGCATACCGTCCAGGCTCTTCATTCAAAAGCCGGCAAGAGGTTAGGTGCAGTCAGAATCATCTTACGTGGCTCTTGTTTTTAGGTCTGGTCTTGGTTGAAGTGCGTTGTCAAATCCGTCGTCTTTGACTAATTACGCTGAGACGGCCCACAGTATGAATATGAGACGTCCAAGCAGACCTCTACACTTAGATACCAGAAATTAACTCTAGTGTATTATCCAAGCTCTTTATTGACAGGTCAACGAGGGCGTGGGGGCAACCAGAAGTACCTACTCACCTTGGGGTCTGGTCTTCGTTTGGGTATATCAAACGCACCTCACTTTTGTAGATTTTGAATATTGAAGTAAGATATCTCACCTAGCTAGTAGTGTACAATGTTTGGATAGTAGTCCAGTATCGCCAGCACCAAAATTCAACTAGCTGACCTTGATAGAATGAAGTATGTTGCAAGCAAGTAGCAAGTAAGTAGCAAATCTGTAGCAGATAAAGCGGTTAGACGCTACGAATGTTCACAACTGTGGACGTCTAAGTGAGATTTCTACAACTGCAGACCGTGCAGAACGTTAACATCCTACAATGGAAAGGGGAGACATGGGGTTGGACGGGCCAAATATCATGGAAATCAGACGTACAGCAGTATGATTATGTGTCGGAGTAGGTTTGGGAAGACGGATATCCTTCCAGTCGGCTATCCTACCTGTTTTATGGAACGATTGAGATATGTTGTTCGCAACTGTTCAGCCATGTCTCTAGACCTTCTTTTGTGTAATGGATGATAGTACGAGTAGTAGTTAAAGACGTGTATTGAACCTGCCCGGCTGTTCAGGTAGACTACGACTATGTATGTTTCCAGAGTATGCAGCTTAGCATCCCACTTGGCCCTGATAAGCTATTTAGCTGTTATCAAAAGCTTCGGTCTCTGATACTATCCAAAGAACGTGTACCTGATGAATCTAAGCTCTAACTAATACATAGATGCCTCAGGTAGCTATTTTGTGGACTGGTGATTCATCCAATCATCCTTCTTCACTTGCCCAGAACAGAGAGCTGTGTACGATAACAGTATAGTACAGGAGGTACATATCGCTCAGGCTGATAAGACAAAATGATGCGATTATTGATGAAGTCGTCGGTAGTTGATATGAAGAAAACAGACCTGGTCCATGAAGAAAGAACATCTCTAGATGAGGTTCCAAGACTTGTTTGACTTACAGGCCTGCTGGTCACCAACCTTTCCGCAAAAGAACTGTGAGAACTCAAGTTCAGGGGTCGGACAACCTCATGAATTGGGTTAAAACCTTTTATGCCGGTTGACGTCGTTACCAACCATGCCGTCAACAACAACAACATCACCCATCTCCCAGATAATGCAACCGGGGCATGGCAGCATGAAGAACTTAGCGGCATAGGCGGGATGGTTGTTGAGCTTTCGCGAAAACGCCAACAATGACATCAAACATGCGTTTTTCGCTCTGATATCCAGATATCGATGTTCCCGAGCATGGAAGATGCTGCAGGAAGATCGACCGGCTGGAGAGCGCCAAAAAGAGGGACTGCAGAATGCGGTGGAGCGGGAGATCGGTGATGGGATGAAGTAAAGCAAGTTCACAACGCGAGGTGAGGTGAGGCTCTGGCTCTGACCGCTGAGAGCCTGAGAGGACGCGCCAAGCCAAGTCAGGTCACGTGGGCTTCCCCCTTGATGATTTTTGGCAGCTTCGTGGAGTTGGACTGCTGCGAGTCGCAAAGTCAACAACCATGGCGACGCGAAAGCCTGCAACGTCCGGTGTCCACACAGTGCTCGCGCTGCTGGCATGGACTCTCCTCGTTCTGCCATCGCAGGCACTACACTTCTTCATTGAACCGGACGTCGCCAAATGCTTCTTCGAGGAGCTGCCAAAGGACACATTGGTAGTCGGTAAGACCACACACGACACTCTCAAATACACAGAACTGGTGGACTGACTGGATGATAGGCCACTTTGAAGCACTCCACTTCATCGAACAAACCAAGACGTACGAGACGGACCCTGATCTCGGCATCTACATCTCGGTCGAGGAGACCTTCGACAACTACCACCGTATCGTCTCGCAGCGAGGCTCTTCCAAAGGCCGCTTCACATTCAGCGCCGCCGACTCGGGCGAGCACAGGATATGTTTTACGGCCACTGGCGCATCCGCAAAACAAGGGTGGTTGATGGGCGGAGAGCCCGCGGGCGGCGTCAAGTTCTCCCTGGACATGGCGATCGGCGAGACGAGCAACATTGAGAGCACGGATAAGGGCAAGATCCAGGATTTGCAGCAGAAGGTCAAGGACCTGAACAGCAGGTTGCAGGATATCAGGAGGGAGCAGGTATTCCAGAGGGTAAGAAGTCCCAGACGTCTTCAGAACATGAACATATCACTGACATACTCTACAGGAGCGGGAAGCAGAGTTCAGGGACCAATCCGAGTCGACGAACTCCAGGGTCGTGCGGTGGTCGTTGATCCAACTCTTGATCCTCGCTGCCACATGCGCGTGGCAGCTTTCACACTTGCGAGCGTTCTTCATCAAGCAAAAGTTGACATAAAGCGGTTCGGTTTCAGAATACATTTACGATAGAGAATACGAAATAGCGCAAAGCGTCGCGCGCTGGAAATACATACTCCTTCGACCAGATCCCATACTCATAAAGTCAAGCCGTGCGGCGACATATCCATATCCATGACAAACAAACGCCCTTTTCAGGCTCCTCCAAATCCCGATCAGACGCCATGCGTTACTCGTAACAAAAAAGGTGTGGTATCGCTAAACCAACTCATAATCAAACAGAAACTGGCGAGCTGGATGGATTAATCGCTCTCGTAGTTCTGATTGTGCGATTTCCAATCCTCGTCCTCCTTGCTGATGACGATCTCATCCACCGCAACGCGGTTCTCCATCACCTCCTGGCCGTTGACCATGTCGTTTTTGATCGCCCTCTGGCGACCTTCTTCGACGGTATTTGTGATGCCGGCGCGGGCATGTCGTACAGCGAGTCTCTCGATTGCAGTCTGCTTGTCGACGTCGACGTACCACAGCTCGTCCATCAACTCGGCAGAGTCCTTCCACGGGGCCTTGTTGAGGCTCAGGTAGTTGCCCTCAAAGATGACGACCTTGACGCGGGGTCCGATGGGGATGTCGTCTGCGATGGGGTCTTTGATGGCGTGGTCGAAGGAAGGCGCTCGGATGGTCCGCGTCTCGGGGGCGAGCGGTCTTCGCAGCTGCTTGACGAGATGGAGGAATCCGTCGCCGTCGAACGTGAAGTCGGCGCCTCTTCGGAAGTGTGCCTCCTTGGGGTTGGGCATCTTGTCGAGCTGGGCGCGCGAGAGGTGGTAGCCGTCGAGGGGCACGAAGGCGGCGAGAGGGCCGCCCTGGCTGGAGCCGGGCGAGGACTCGCGATACATGGCGTTCAGCCGGGCGACGACCATGCTGGCGAGTGTGGTTTTGCCTATGGATCTCGTCAGAACACGTTGAGTGGACGTTGAGGCTTGTTGAATTGTCTACTGACCAGAGCCTGGTATGCCTGAGACGGCGATAAGCAGTCGTCTTGACCGGGGGATATCATGGCAGCGGACTGTGGGGAGAATGGTCAGCAAGGTGATCCAGAGACAGAGAAGGAGAGACACGCACCCCAAGTCTTTGCAACGAGGTTGTCAATTTGCGAGTCCATTGTGTGTGTGAGAGAGTCTTGATGGTTCGTGGGGTGGATTGTTGACTGGTCGAGGGGCTCGTGGTTCTTGAAGCTGTCTTGACTCAGGGCCAGCTGCAGACTTAAATCCTTCTAGTGTTCTAACGCCGGGGCGAACAGAAAGTGGTCCCCACGGGCGGGTGCTTTTTGATACGCGTGCCTCTGGAGTCTGGTGCCACCACAGAGGCAGAGATGCAGGCGATGAGCGCGGATATATTAAAAGGCGAGCACGCGTATGACGTTTGCAAGGTTCCCCACGCCCAATTCCCAGGCGTCAGGATTTGAGAGCGCAACTGTTACTGGGGAGAGCAAAAGCCAGCCTCACAGACCGGAGCCACGGCGACGATGCGCATCGCCGCAGCTTTCACCTCCTCCAAATCTCACCCCCCCCGACCTCCTGACGCGCAGGGCTCCTCTTTTCCTCGTCTTTGTTGGCTTCAGAAGAAGCAACAAAATGCCCCTTCGGCCACTCGCCGACTCGGCCTACTCAACACCTCAACACCGCATCCGTCTCACGCTCACGATTCCCCCAGGTAATGACGCACAGCGTGGCGCCGTGAATGGCAATCTGATCGACATCCAGCGCCGTGACTGCGTGCACTGCACGACTGCACGCATCTCGCAGCGCAGTGAAGCTCAAACGTCCTGGCAGCCATGGCATGGCACCTCCACTGGACTATGGAGATCAATGACTGGACCTGGCACTCGACCACGACCACCACGGCATGAGAGCGTCTCCTGGCATGTGCAACCGCAAGCAGCAAATCTGCAGTCTACGAGAGGCCGCAGGGGGGATTTCGTCCGCTTGGAAATGGAAACGCAACGCAACGCTCCGCCCCGCCAGTCTCATTCAACGTACCAGTAGTCCCCAGTCTCACTCTCACCAATCCCCTCCCCCAGGCCGATGTCCTCTTCCGGCCCTGTATCGCCGTCTGACTGGAAGAAAAGGCCTTTCGCACGCTCCACCACGGGCACATCTGCATGCAGAAGTCTTCCGCCCAGGGCCGTACGCACTCGGCCGCCTACCGAACAGCGAACGCCCCCCTTCGACGGAGGGAGAAGGGGAGGCCCACGAGGCCAGCATCTCGACGCTCCGAGCACTGCCTGGACGCCGCGCCGACCGCTGCGCTGCATGGAACGGGGCTCGAAGGGCGAAAGGCCCATGACCGAAGGATGTGATGCCTGAGTCTCGTCTCGAAAGCGAATGAATCAAGCTTTGTAATCCTAGCATTTGGCCGGCGCGCGAAGCTTGGTACTGTACCAATTCTTATTGCTACGAGCTTTAGGTTTAGGTTAGATATTTTTCTTCCCTTTTCGCCTATCTTTCCAGTTTTCCACCCAGCAGAAGTCTCCGCCAGCAGTCCGCCGGTCTCCACTCCGCGGGCCATACATTTGTCTGCTTTGCACTCTTGGACTGGAGGCAGTTGGAGCTGGGCAAAAAGCACAGCAGTGCCAATGCCAGAAGACTCAGCTTGGCTGTGTCACTTCCAGGCTCTCTTGTCTCGCAACGCCTTTTCCCTTGGTGTCCGTTCCGGTCGTCTCGCATCATCACTGTCATCATCGTTCTCTTTCTGACCACGGCCCGGGGAGGGGGAGGGGGGGGAGCAAATTATTTTCCTGCGTTCTCCCACATGGGCCCAGGAAAACACTGCCACCGTGACCCAGCAAGAGACCAAGCAACGTCAAGAATCCAAGAAACCCAGCAGAACACCACACCTGCACCCAGTTCTGCCACCGCATGGTGCAACATCAAGCCAGCAACTGCTCCCTTTCCCAATTTTTTTCGGCCTATCCCCATTAGAGGACCTACCCGTCGCGATGAAGTCCGAATAATGAGGCTCTCTCTCTTTTCTGGCAAAAACTCCCCTGCCCTACTTTCCCTCAGCTCAGGTACCTACACCTACCTACGCTAGGTAGCATTTTCTCTAGGTGTTCATCCCGCGCCTATTTTTTCTTTCCTTTGCCCTGCCCGCAAGGTTGACCCGGCTCGGCCACGCTCTCGGCTGATCTGCAACAACAAAAAAATAATCGATCTTCTCTTCCCGCAAGGGGTCTTGTTGCGGCTCGTCTTCCCATGCAACCCCCCAGCTCTACGATCCAATCCCAACCGAGCAGAAGATCCCAGGATGGGGCGTCACGTGCAGCATGTGCCAGCAGACTGCAGGGCTCTTCCGCTTCTCAACCCCCACTGCCCCGCCAATGATGATGAGGCGGTGCGGCGGGTACCATCTTTGTCTATTCCGCTGATCGTGAAATACAAAGATGGGGTGCCGTGCAGCAATTATTTCGCCTGCACACAATTTACGAGGAAGCGCGTACTGTGTGTGTACATCGCTCAGGTCGCTTTTTCGCCACATGATCCATTTTATTACGAGGCGACATCATCCCCTTGTGCGAATTGTCGTTGTACAAGTTTCCTCTTTTATTGATATCCCTCGTGGGTTTTTTTGACTCACGCCACTCGGTATTCGCACCTTTTGGGACTACTCATCTGGAGATGTGTATGAAGAGCGTGGACGTGGATCTCTACGAGCAAAGCTGAAAGGGGACAGTCAGCAACGAGGCTGACGCTGACCTGAGGTACATCGCCGATGTATCCGATCACGAGCATCAAGGTGAGACGCGGGTGCGCCAGATGGGACACACCATACGCGGCACCGCCAGTGCCGAAGAAGGGGTGTTGATGTTTGATTCTTTTTTGATCCGTTGGTGCCTACTTTTACATTTCTTAACTATAGAGGATCTAGGGGTATCTATCCGAACCACGCGCGGCTAAAAAAGGAAAGCAAATAAGCTGTTTAGGCTTTTCTCCAGTTTTTACGAGGACGACAACAACCACATACGACGACCAACTTCCAGCCTCCTTCTTTTCATGCAATCACGGCTCTACCCGTTACACTTGCTCCACACCCCCTTTTTTCCCTTCGACTCCGCCTCAACAACCGCCGTCGACGTCCCTTCGATCCCCCTCCATCTCACCTCGCCAACGCCGGTAGCTCGCCGCAAACCCACTTTCCTTTTCGACCGCCGCATCCCGTCCGGAGTACGCTGGCAATAGACCTGGTGGTGGTGGTGCAGTATTACTTATACTGCTATTCGCAAAGCCAGCACCGCCATGCCCTAGGCCGATCAGCGGCACCATGCTCGGGCGTCCGTGGGCGCACTGGAATGGGAATGCGCATCCCGCCAGCTTCTTGACCAGACGCGTGCACTCGTCTGTGGTGAGGGTGTCGTTGAACATGATGGCGCTGCGGCAGGCGCGTGAGTTTAGCATGTCGAGGATGCCTTGTGGACAGCTTGCTGTTCGGTTGAGCCAGGAGTCTGACTTTGTCTCTGCACTGAGCTCTTCCGCTGTGTTGTCGGCGTGGGTTGTTGGAGGTGTAATAACTCCAGAGTCATCACGTTCACCATCGCGCGATGGACGAGCCGTCTTCGTGGTAGACGACTCTGCCAGCTTCCAGACTTCCGCGCGTATCAGCGAGATGAGCAGTTTCGGCTCCGTCTTTGCTCGTTCCGCGATAACAACCGACAGCGTAAGAACCTGTACGACATGCCTCGCCTTGGCCGACGTAACTGCAGACTTGGTATTGCTGGAGTCGCGGGCGTTTGTACCACCACCTCCCGCAACATCGTACACGATGCCCCAATTCGCAAAGTGCGCGGCGTGGAGCTCCAGCAAGCGCCCTTCTTCTGCAGAGACCTCGAAGCTGGCGGGTTTGGGCAGCAGTGAGGATTTCACGCCTGGGGTGAATCCGAGGCTGGAACGGTAAGTGGGACTGTCTTTTGTAGGTGCGGCGCAGAGCTCTGTCATGAGCTCTTCGAGCTTGCAGCGCTCGTCTGCGGCGTGCTGGTCGATAAGCACGAGAGTCTGATCTGTTTCCTTCTCATTCTTGTCGTGTATCTCTCCATCTCCTTGCTTCTTTGTATCTATTCGGACCAGAATGAATTTCTTGTCGACCTGCGCGATGACCTGTGCTCTACTCAACGCTTCCTTTGATAGCTTGGTTTTCGTGCTGATGGAAGCTTCCTGGAACGCCTTTTCCATCTCGAGACGCTTGTTACAGCATCCGTGTCGTCCATTGGAAGTCCCTGGCGTCGGGAGGTCGAAAGAGGTCCTGGGAATGCTGGCTTCACTCTGGCGGAATACCGGATTGTCCCATTCTTTCAGGAAGCCTTCGACCCATTCCCTGCCGGTTTGTTTCTGCGAAGGCGCATCTTGAACGCGTTTTTGGGTCAGCCTCTCGTGAGATGGGATTCTCGCAGTGTTCAGTTTGCTCTTTGCAACTTCCTCTTTCTCATAGGCGGCTGCGGGGAGAGTAGCCCCCGTGCGGGCATTGATCAAGAAAGTTTCGTGGCTGATGGGGTCTTTCCACTCTACGATCTCTTCTCCGTGGTCAGTGAGCCGGCGCACGTGATCATCTGTACGTGCATCCAGGCAAGATTCCGTTCTTGACAATGTGAGTCTCTGTCCCAATTCTCCTGGCTCAATTGGCGTAGCTGCGAACTTGGAGAAATTCGGCGTGTTCGCATCTGCCCGTTCCGCCTGTGTACCGGATTCGATGACCTTCGGTATTCGTTTGGCAGCCCATAAATTCTCGTAATACTCCGGCTTCCCACTCTTGATGCGACTCAGCTCGTTGAAAGACGTGATGCCAGTGTATGGACGAATCGGGTCACCCAAAGAATCGTGACCTGACCGCTTTCGCTTTCGGTCCGAGTTGTTGGCTTCTCGCCGGGTAGCCCGACCCACCAGCCCGGCTGCTGCGAGAGAAGATTCCGGAGAATTACCACGTTTAGAGATCGACCTCGGGGGATCGTCACTCTGCGCGGGAGGAGAAGCACTGACCGGTCTGTCGGTGCTGGTTGTTCTGTTCCTGCGTTTGCGAGTTCGAAAATGATGCGCTGAAAGCCACTGCGTCACCATTGCTTCCACGACTGCACATATCTCATGGAGGGTTGACTGATGTTCCAGATACCTCTCCGGCAGGACTTTGTCCGAGTCTTTCCCTAGGGATATGTTCAGGTAGAACATGGGCCATTTGTCGATGCCTTTGCGGCCGCCGCTGAGCTGGCGGTTGGTATAGCCATCGGATTTGAAGCGTCGGTCTCTTTTCCTTCGCTCTTTCTCCGTCTCGTCAATTTCTGATTCGTCTTCCACGGTGCCGAAGCTTGACGATTGAAAAAGCTGGTTGATGTGATCGTAGAGCTCGTTGTGCCCCCTTGACACCAGAGGATGGATCCCGAAAGAAATGAACTGGATGCGCTTACTGGGGGCAGGATCCAACGAGATTGCTCCTCGGACTTGGGTTGACTTTGAAGATGCTGAGACTGGAATCCATGCCCGCAATAGATATTGTCCAACCAGACCACATTGAGACATGGAATGCAGGACACGTTCATGTCGATTCATTCCGCGACTGGAATTGCTGGAAGACGCTGAACGGCCGGCGTAGTGGTTCACAGCAATGGTTCTGCTGTTTTCAACATCACTTACTTTCAACGACACAGGCTCTGTCCACGCAATTAGCAGGCCGCAAAGTTCTTCTCTCAGGCTCTGCCAAAGTCTTTCGCTTTCTGCGCGGTCATCTGATAAAGCAACGCGGTGCTTCACGCGGACCGGCATGTTTCCGAACAAGTCTCGGACTATGACGCGTGTGCCATGGTCTCGAGAATGGACATGCTGATGATTTGGCGCTGGACACTGTCGAGATATGACTGTCGACTTGTGAAAGGAGACCGAATTATGCGAACGGTAGGCATGATGACATGAGATGATGGTCAAAAGTGATAGAGCAGACAAAGATGCTAAGAATGTCCCGTTTCGGCCATGGGCAGTAGCAAGTGCTCGATACTTGGACGTGTCTGGCTTGAATTGAGCAACGATTCGTAATAGACATACAGACAACATACGATAAAGCTTTCCAAGTCCGCCTTCTTCTTTGAATTCGCTTGGAGGGACTCCCAAACCGTCATCTTCAACAATGCAGCCTCCTCTTCTATAATCAACTTGAACCTCGATCTTCGAAGCTCCGGCATCGAGGCTGTTCTTCACCAGGTTCACAATAACTTCGCCAAGGCTCGTGATGATAGTGGAAGACTTGATCTGGGCTATGACTTCGGCTGGAAGTTGTTGGATTTGTGCAGGTGGACGATTAGGGGACGAATGTTCTGGGGTGGCCATGCTCCTGGCCGACTTAAGTTCCATGTAAAGCAGCCGTCCACCACCATTCCTGCAAAGTGGACAGTAACGGCTTGATCACATCCTAGGTGACAGTAAGTTGGCACTCCTGGACACTGACGAAGGATCACCTCCAGAAGTGAGTTTTGTCCTGGTTGCTCACTTGTTAGTTGTTCCAGGGTGAAGAGGTCGCCAGTGCCAAGCGCGGGATCTGCCGGTGATATCATGTCACGTGCGTCTAGATGGAACGCGTTCGGTCGTTCTTTGGGAGTGTCAACCATTCCTGCGGAGTCGACGTCTTCTTTGCTCCTCAACCACAGCCATTGCTATCACCAACAGACCATGTCTGCCGTCGATGCCCAGCGCCCTCCAGGTACGTGACTCTCGTTTATCTTGCATCTATTAGCTGCCTGCACGCCATCTGCGTCTACACGTGGCTCGGCCAAAATAGCACATGCCGGCGCATTATACTCCAGGTCCCCTGATCCTCTATACCACACAACTCTCGCCAAGAGACCCCCTCTTCCGCCGTCAACACTCTTGCTAATTTGCGTTATGTTAGACCGTCACAGGCGCGGCTGGCCCTTCAATTCCATCAAAAGACGCCTCGCCAGCCTGAAGGCTGCATCCCCAAAGACTTCGGAAAAGAAGAATCACCAGGCAGTCTCCCCGACCAAGCCCAAGAAGGCCGATTGTAATGGCAAGAACAATCCATATCCCGAGTCTGGCCACCTCCACCGTCCGCCAGCGCCCGCCAGCACGAATGGCCGCTCGTCCTTCTCTGTTCCGCCCTCAGACCGTGTTGGGAGCTATGCCTCCTACGAGGACGACGCCAGCGCGCGCAGCAGGGCCATCCTGAGCAACAAGTCGGCGGCGCCTACTCTCGCAACAAACCCAGAGACCGTCCACTCTGATGCCGGACAGTCAAAAGCTGGGACCAGTAACACGGTGGGCGGAGGTATGAGCTCCCGCGACGGCGGCGCAGACAGCACATTCTCCTCACCCAACCACTCCGACCGCTCTCTTACGACCACTCTCACCACCATTCAATCAGCAGCTCCGTCCGGTATGCTTGCGACGGCTCCAGCCCCTCCTACCAACGTCCAATTTGCGCACCAGTACCCAATCTCTCCACCAGCCTCGGCGGTACCAACCCACCTCCAGCCTCATCCTCATACCTATTCTGCCGCCACTGCCAACAACATCCTCACGGACGACGCGTCGATCCTCACGCTCGCGTCAAGCTCCAAGCGTCGCCGCAGGCACTCCCTCGACACAGATGCCTCTGTCCGCGCGCTCGCTCCAAGCTCTCTCTTTGGAAACAGCCGCGAGTCGCTCCCCCTAAGCGTGCTCAGCAGCAACATGGAAGGCGGCGGTATATATCAATCCCAGAATCGTCCCAGTGTTGGCGGGATCGCAAGTGCTGAACGAGCTAGCGTCTACTCCTCGTCCGGCATCACCGCGCCTCTCCTCAGCAGCGAGAGAAACAGCTACTACGCGAGCAAATCCGCCATGGATGGCGGCAGCGTCCGAAGCGGACTCCTCGGCCACGGCCGAACAGAGAGCATCAGCGGCAGCATCGCAAGCCCGCTTACAAGTCCCAAGGACTCGGCGAACCCCGGCGGCGCGCGCATGAGCAGGCGGAGCTCCGAGTGGAAGGAGGAAGAAGAGCAAGAGCAAGACCAGGATGCGGAGACTGAAACCGAGACTGAAAAGGAGGAGCCGTCCGATAAGGAACCTGAAAACGAAAAGGAGCAACATCAGCAGAACGGCAGAATGTCCGTCGATGAGGATGGTGTACAGCTGCCCAATTACCTCAATTGAGACTCCTTGGTGCTAAATCTTGACGCAGGCCAAATCGGCATGAAGCGGAGGGATGGATGAGAGAAACGCTGGGAAATCGAAGATGGTCACGCGGAAACGCGTAATGGACAAATGCGAGAAAGGTCAGGTTGGGAGGGTCTCTATCATTCACTTCTGGAATTCTCGGGCATTGGGACTTGCGTGCGGCATCAACAAGGCTGCAAAGGGGGGAGGCGTCTTGTTTTTCTTGCTAAATCATTACTCTTTTCACGTCTTCATTATGGTGGGAGGGCTAGGCTAGGTCTTTCTTTCTTTTGGCTATTGGTAAGTTCCTGGTACTGGAGGGAGTCCTTTTTCGGTCTTATACCCTATCGGCGTGTCAACCATCACGGCCAGGTGTAATGGATAATGGAAAAGGGCGTGTCTGCGTGGTTTCTTGAATTGCTGATATTGATTTGATTGTCTTGATATCGACACTGCCCTTGGCTACCTGGCACGTGATGTGATTCCATATGTATTGATATTGCAAAGTATTGCGTAGGTAGTTATAGGCGACTTGCTTGCCGTGTAAAGTCTCCTTTCTGGCTGGTTCTGGGAGCTATAAAAATTGAAACGCCCTGCCTATGCTATGTCGTCGCTTAATCGCAGTTCAAACATATTCTCATGATCCATAGAAAAGCGTGACCGATTGGTCCGATTTCTGTAAGGACTTTCCTGTCTAGGCCTTCTGAACACTCGTCATAATCGTATTTGCTAGATCTCTCTCCGCCTTCTCCATAGCAGCTACCTACCACCATGGCGAGACTCGTTAGCAATGTTGCGATTTTACCTCGGCCCAAAAGGCTTTATCAGGCCACAGAAACTAAACTGCAGACGCATTTACCCTTCAAGTGTTCAACTCCTTGCCGAACATTCTCTTCTCGTCGTCCTGGAAGCTCGCCAGATCAGTAGACGCGTTATTCATAATGTCTGCGCCCCCAGCGCCGCTGAAGCCGCCGATGTCGCCGCCGCCGCCGTGTGCGCTCATCTTGCGCCTCTCGCTCATTTTCGACGATTCGACAATGGCGTGTTTGCGACCGAGTTCTTTGGCTTCTTGCACGCTGTTTGTGATGCTGGAGAGGAGGCCGATGAGCTCGACGTCTGCTTTCTCTTCCATGAGTTCGCGCTCGAAGGCGGTTTTGTCGGAGGGTACGAGGAGGGGGAGACGCGAGAGGAGGGCGGAGATGGAGCGGAGGACTTGGTGGTTCAAGGGTTGGTCGGCGGTTGCTGTGGGGGAGAGGTCGGGGTCTGTGAGGTAGCTGGGTGGGAGGGTCTTGAGGTAGGTGTGGAGGAGGGCGATTCGTTGGTGGAGCATCTTCAGCGCGTTGCGTTTGGCAGTCATGGACGTCAGTTCTAGGTTGCGAGTTAGCTTTGGTCTGTGTCGCGAGACAGAATATGTCATACGCTCTTCGTCCTCCGGCGATAGATAGGAGTTAGAACCAGCCCCATTGACTTGGGTACCCTTTGGCGGAGCTTCTTTGGATTTGCCTTTCTTGTCCGCTGCACCGCTAGGCACAGGCGCCGGACCTTGTATCGCTGTAGCGTTGCCTCCACCTCGAGCAACAAAGTCCACACTGATCATCTCAGCCTCGCCAGTCTCGACAGAGTACGTGAGTTCCCTGAATTGCAGCATGGAGTTCTGATTCAGATGTGCGTTGTCCACCTCCATGGCTGCACTGTCGTTCGTCCATATGCTTTCGTATAGCGTGAGGGGCAGCTTGCCTCCCTTCGCGGTCGGCTCGTCATGGAAGATGAGAAGAACAGCAGACTCAAATCCAAAGTCTTTCTGTATGGCGGTGTGGATTGGCAGGTGGGCGGGTTTGGGACCGGATGGCGAACCGACGGTGAACCAGCCCACCAGATCAAGCTGGGGAGCTTTGTGGACTTCCTTGACTGTTTACAACTGTTAGCTACCGATGTGGTTCTCATATCCAGGTCAATGCTCACACTGCTCCAGCCGGTCCTGGAACTTGGCCTGATCAAGATGAATGTGCCCGTCCACTACAACCGTGCCACATTCGAATGCGACTTCCATGGTGATTTCCCGCCCATTTTGTTGACCGAGAATAGCTCCTACTATAGGACCTTCCTGTCCCCGCAGCGTGTGTCGAGTGATGTGATCGGAGATGGTGAGAAGAACGAGAGGGTGTAATTGTATCAGAGGAGAGGTATCTGAGGCGCGTGTATTCGAAACCAATGGGTTGGACTCATTGGCACCGGCGGAAGTGTCCATGGTGACGCGCAGCGTGGGGTGGTTTTGAGAGGGACCTAATTTGGCGGGAAAAGAGGAATGGCACCGAGCTAGCAGGAGAAGAGGAAGGACAATGGATTGCTGACACGTGAGAGTTGGGAATTTCTGTCGGGGTTGGAGGTATGTACGGAACTTGCAGAGGGTGTGGAATAATCTTGAGTTCGATGCCGGTCACGTGCACATGTCCCTCCGCGCCTCAGTCTTGGCAGTCATTATGTCAACGATCGCGTCCATCAAACACGCGTCGCACTCACACTCTGACCTTCACCTCTTCAATTGATGTCTCGATGTCTCGTATGCAGATGAGCCTTGCCTGCTTGGGTTGTTCCCATCGCTGAGTAATAATACAAAAGACCTCCCATCCCGATCCCAAATTGCTAATGCGAATAGCCAGCAACTTTTCCGCCAACGCCAGTCCTAGGATTGCTAAATATCCTTCTATCCCAGTCATGCAGGTTCGTAGTTCCGTATTATATTACCTAGTCTCTCGTGTGTCTCCTTAAGTCTCAATCAGAACTTTCAGTACAAGCTTTCCGTGCTCGTCAAATGTCTTTCCAGCAAGTTCAAACGCATCCCTTGCTGCCCCGAGGCCTTGGAATCGGTGTGTGATCATATTTTCCAGACTTGGTAGTGCGCCGGAAGAGAGAATCTTTATTCCTGTGGGATATGTGTTTGCGTATCGGAAAATGCCAATAATGTCAACTTCTTTGAGGTGGGAGGCGGACATCGGCAGAGTCTGTATTGGAGTGCCCATGCCGACCATGATCAATTGACCACCAGGTCTTGTCGCCTGTCTTCTGTCAGTAATCCGTCTACCTGCTGTCAACATAACATTTACTCACATATAGTCCAGCCTGCATGCATATCTCTTTTCCGGTACAGTCGAACGTCACATCCGCACCCTCGAAATCGGGTTCCTCAGCACAAGCGACGTCCACAACCTCAGAGGCAACATCCTTTGCGATCAGGAGCCTGTCAGCTGTGTCGCTATTCGACAGGTTGTGGCGAGCAACGACGTATCCTTTCGTGGCGAATCCGTTCCGAAGAGCGTAATTTACTCGTCCACTGTCAATGTCCGCGATGAGTACTGTTGTGGCGCCATTCAGTTTCGCCATTGCCGCTGTGAGCAATCCGACTGTTCCAGCGCCAAAAACGATCACTGTGTCTCCAGGCTCGACCGAAGCCCGTCTCGTGGCATGGATGGCGACGGAGAGAGGCTCGAGCAGGGCTGCAGCTTCCAGCGATACATGCGCTGGGAGCCTACGAGTCGTCAGTACTCGTTGATGATGTACAATGTCAATGCTACTCACTTGTAGCACCATTTTGCTGGGTGGTTGAGCCTCTCTTGAAGAGTGCCTTGAAAATGCGGCACCGACTTGGCGCTGCTCCGGAACCTCATCTTGGGACAGAGGTTGTATCTTCCGCGTTGACACGCTCGGCAGCTGTCACATGGGACTCCGACCTCCAGAGCGACTCGGTCACCAATCTGGAAGCCAGACACTGCATCGCCAATACCGACGACGACACCGGCCGATTCATGACCGAGAGTCAGCGGCGCGACAGCCTGCAAATCGCCGTTGCGGAATTTCTTGTAGTACGAAACGTCGCTCCCGCAGATGCCCGTGGCTTTGATGGCGATCTGGAGTTCGTGGGGTGCAGGATCTGAGATGGTTCTGTTCTCCTGCGCCGTGGGTTAGCAAGGTTTGGAGCAAAACGAAATATGCCCCCACGGGGGAGAGTGGGATGGAGTGGGAAGAAATACCAAAACTAGCTGTCTCGGTGCGACCAAAACTGAAGCCTGAGTGGTCGACTTGGTATAGTGTCTCACGGGGATTGGATAAGGGTCTGCTAAGGCTGAAGGTGCCATTGTGGACAAATGCTACATCCAAACTTTACAGAAAAGAAGACTTGTGAGTACTCTCCCGGCATTGACACATGTGGTGGGAGCGGCCAGATATACTTAGGGATATCTCGCGAGATCACCGCAAAGCATATGCTTGCCTCCCTTCTCAACAAGACGTGCATAGGAAGATAATGGCATCGCACAAAAGATGGAATCGACGGGCAACGTCATTTACATGAGCGAATCAATTTGGCCTGTAACATGCAGCTGTCGGGACACCCGTCTCTGTTTTACTTTTTTCCGTTACCCTCAATATCGATGTGGCTAGAGCGCGCTCTGGAAACAGCCTCAAACCGCTGCCGAATCTCGTTCAACGCAGCCAGGAGGGAGCAAGAGGCAAGGCCTCTTTTCGCCTCTCTGCTGGTCTTGCGTCTATCGGCAGTCTCACTGAAACATCGATAAGGTGGTCCGTCTGGAGGCTTGCAGTAACCCAGCTGCTGAAGTCGCGCATCCTGGAGAGATGGGCCGAAGTTCCTACGGTCGAAGGGCCTTGATGTGCTGGGGATGTGCTGGGGAGTTGGTTAGGATCTGCTCAAGAACGGCCATCACAAGTCAGGCCTGAGCTGTCATTGTGGGCTCAGACGCGAGTCTGAATGGCCAGACGTCCTAGTCGGGAGTGCCACCCGAAGTTGGACTCCCTGCCGTGACAGGGGAGACACGCTACGCAGAGTCCCAGAGCTTGTCGTCTCCACACAGACGGCTACCGAGGTCGTCAAGTCCAGGATACCATTTGCCCAAGTATTACTGGAAGGCAGTCGAAGCCATGTAGCTGCCATTGATGCATATTCTTATCAGCCAACTTCCCTGTCGGCCCACAGCGCTGGATTTTGTTCAAAGGCGTTTGGACCTTGATCTCAGCGTCGCCGTGCAACTGTCTGCGATCCTTCTGCCCTGCTGTCATGTTGTCCTGCTGCCACTCGAGATAACGAACGTGCAACCAAAGCACATGCTGGACCGAAGCGAACGGACGCGGAAATAATGGCATTCTCGATGAGATGCCCCCTGGCCATTGAAACATGGCCATACACCCACTCTGGGCCTATTAAGGAGCAGACCCTCTCGTTCCCAGCACTGGGGGTGGCCAGATAAGAATCGCGAGCTTTACTATGAGATCCTGGCCCGATCGGCCTGAGCAACTGCATCGGACCGCATATATATTAAAGCCCGAAGACTTCCAAACGCACGAGTACAACCTTGTGTCCCACCAGCCTCAGAGCGGTGAACCGTCCGGTCGTAATGCCGTCTACGGTTTGAGTCTCTGGACAGACGGACATGGACACCAGCCCTCCGCAGCGCGAGCTTAGCCCGAGGGATAGCATTGTTGTTTCACGGCGGAACGTTGCCGTTCACGAGCAAAACCTCCTCGGAGGCGGGAACCTTGCCGGCTGGGCTCTGGAGGACCAGGACGCTAGAGACGCTCTCTCATCCAACCCTAGAATGGCGACCAAGTGAGTGCTGGCTGGCAGCTGCAATGCGCACATCACGATGTCGAAGAGGTGAGGTCGGCAGTCGACTGTTCCCGCACCGCCAAGCAAACGCCTCCACACCACACACATACTACCGTGTACACACCACACACCACCTTCCCAGGAGGGGCGTCACCACCATCCGAATCTCACCTCCAGACGTGATGCTGAGATAGGTACATGTGCCGAAATTCGCGCAGCATGGAGCGACCTACGCACGGAACTTCTCGGGACGGACAAGCGACCGCTATAGACATTGGGCTTTGGAGTCAAGTGGAGCCGCAATTATGAATCTCCAAAAATCTCTGCTGACGGCCCTTTCATTATCCAGATTGTCAGAATTTAGTACGGGATATCCTGTTTCTAGGACAAGTCCCCACAGTCATTCTAGCCTCCTTGATCCTCCTGTCCGTGGACTAGACGCTTGAGTTTGTGGAGAAGACCGCAGTCGCCGTTCGAGCCTCCCGTCCAGCACGCAGTGGCAGTGGCAGTGGTGCCACCGCCGCTAAACGCGCGAGATGGTACAAATCTAGGGAAGACCGACTTAGCTACGCCAGCATTCAGCCGAGGGTGGCCGACATCGCATCACGTTCAAGGATCAAGACTCATGGCCTGCATCAGTGCATGCAGCAGCCTCACGATACGGTACAGCTTGGACGAGGCGGCATATGTCAGACGCTGTCGCGGACCAATCTCCGTCGAGGACGAGCACAACACCACGGGCGATCAGAGTTGGTACTCTTGCTCTGGATGGCATGATTGCACGCGGCGAGGCAATGTTCATCGCTACTGGGGCGGCTTGGAGCTTCACGAGTTGGAGCTTGCTGCGCGAAAGCAGCTCGCTTGCATGCAGTCAATGCAACTAGCACCCTCCAGAGTATAACGACATGGCCAGTCACTACTGTGGTTTTCCGCATTGAGCGCTTGAAAGCCTGAGGTCGATTCCAAGGACTAGGTTACCGGAATCTTTTAGTACCTGCAGCAGTGCGACCTCGCGCTCGCCCGTATCGTCTGTCCGACTCTGCCGTCTGCGTATCGATAAGGACAATGGCTCATGCTCACAGGCCCTCATGATCCGAGTCGTTCTCCAATCCACTCCACTCGACTCTATCCAGCCAACGAAGTGCTGTCTCATCGGCAGGCCGTAATCGTTCAGAGACTGCTCTTGCTGCTGCCCAAGACTCCGCACTTTTGTAACCAATCTTTCACCGTCTCGTTGACCTCTTGTGCCGTCTCCCACAGCGCCCAGTGCGTGGCATCGACCTCTCCCCTCGACAGCTGAGGCATGAATTTGCCCATACCCGCCGCCATCGATGGAAGCAAGACCGTGTCGCGGTTTGCTTGGATGAACAGCGAAGGCATATCGATCGTCTTGCGGTTCGCCCTGCCGAAGAGTCAGTCCGGCTGATGAAAATGTCGCACGCACTGCACGTGGGCTACTGACTTGCACAGCTCGAGCTCGTCTTTCCAGTTTGCTTCCCGTGTCCTGTACCAGTTGACTGATGAATAGTCAGCGTCGTTGAAATTCGTCCACGTCGGCGAAAACTCACAAGACCCGTGTAGGCCGTTTGTAGCATACTGATCGACGTAGTAATCCATTTCCTGGGGTACTCGTAAGTTTACCAGTCCACACCTCGACGCTGCCACCAGCCCTTTGGACTTTTCACGATACATACCTTGGTGCTCAACAACCTCGTCGGCCTAATCAACGGCAAATTCTCAAACAAAATCCCCTTCTGCGGACTGAATACCCTCTCGCCATTCGGGCCCGCCGAGTTGTAAATTCCGCTCAGCAGCTGCCGAATGTCGTTTTTGCTGGTAATCCGCTTCTCGACCTCGCCGCTGGCGAGATGCAGCTGGTAGCCGAACTGCGGCATGGGGCCCTTGACCAGCTGCTCTGTCGTCACGAGGGTTTCGGTCGGAGGGACGTAGGGTGAGCAGACGGAGAAGACGTGGGAGATTAGGGTTGGGTGCCAGAGGGCGCAGCGCCAGACTACCATTCCTCCCCTGTTTTGGAGGTTAAGTAAGTTTTCGTTTTTCGCGGTCGATGTGGAGAGAATTGTGTATGGGGAACACAGGAGAGAAGTTGGGGAAAGATGGTCTTCTCACCAGTCATGTCCGCCCAGAATAATCGACTTTGCGCCTAGTTGGCGCGCGAGCTCTGCTATGTCGTCTGATGCTTGCTTGAAGCCGTAGAGGTGGATCGAATTGGGCGGGACCGGGGGAGCTTCCTATTGTTTCCTCTCCTGTCAGATTGATGTATAGAAAAGGTCCAAGAAGTAGATTCGTAGAATTGACGCGTCGGTCGGTAAGAGGAGAAGGTAGGTAGGTCTGTAAAGAGAGGATTTTTTGTAGAAAACGAAGTTCACGTACAGTACTCCCAAATCCCATCAGATCGGGCGCAACGACTCTGAAGCCCAGCGCCGCGAAATAGGGCATCTGATATCGCCATCCCATGGATATGTCCGGCCAGCCGTGGATCTGAGGCACGTGAGGAAGGATGTTAGCTATCAGATCTTCCTTTTATGCGCCCACTTTCAGTACCTGCGTACTACTGCATATTTCGGAGCTACTTCCCCAGTATGTAGGTTTGAACATCTACTCTGGCAAACCAGAACTAGATATGTCAACAGTAAGCTTAAGTTTGGCCTACCAGAAATATCGTCCCAACCGCAACATCAACGCCCTGTGGCTCGGCGAGTAAATAGTGGTATTTCCGTCCATTGAGATCGGCTGTCTTGTGAGAGGCGCGTGGGTCGCTTATGGGGTCCAGGGGGGGAATTGGCGCCATGATGGCCGTGGGGAGGGTGGTGTTGTTGAGAAGGGGAGGAGGGTTAAGGGGAGGTAGGTTTAAAGACTCCTGTCGGAGAGGGTGATGAGGAGGGTAGGTGGGTAGAGAAGACTGACAGAAACTTGAAGAGAGAATGGCTGACTTATGACGACTGATGTTTGGTATAGGTAGAGCCCCGAAGGATCTGGAGTTGGAGTTGCGGAAGCTGTGAAGCATCCGCGTGGTTTGACGTTTATGCCTCGGCTCGCTCTCCAATCCATGTAACTTTTTCATGATCCTGGCTGAAATCACGAGAGCATGAAATGCAGGGCAGGGTGAGTGACAGCACAAATCAGGCCAGGTCGGGATGGAGCTTGAAGTTTTGATGGTGATCAAGAGATCTGTTTGAAGATCTACGGAAGGAAGGAAGGAAGGATTTCGAAGCTGTAGATGTTTTCAGAGGTAGATCTTGGATTCGGTTCCTTGTTGAAGTTCAATGTTGCAGTGGACTCTTTTTTGTGGGTTTCAACTTTCAAGGTCCATTCTACTCCGTCCCGTATCTATACGTATTCGTATTGTCGGAGGAAAACGAGTGTTTTCATACATTATTTGAAGCAGTGTCTTTTATGCGAACATTGGCTCAAAATATAGGATGTCAAACCACAAAACTCCTTCGGCACAAAACACCCGGTGGATAGCAAATGCTAAATTGCTGATATCGAATCCATTTGTTTTGAAATGCTCCCAAGGAGCAAACAGAGCTCCCTGGGAGAGAGTTGTCTCTATATATTGGTACACTTGAACTTTCAGTTTAGACATGAACACGTGATCAAGGACAATGCCGGGTGCTGCGCGATAGATGCGAGCTGATGGTCAGTTCAGTAGATGACTGTGTCGGGACCAGCTTCCATGACATCTTCGGCGCCTTCGTCTCCATCCTTCTCCTCCTCTGCGCCAGTGGGCTCGCCAGCAGGAGCAACAGACTCGCCAACAACATCCATGGACTCGCCAACAGGCTCTGCAGACTCGTCAATAGGCTCCACGGACTCGCCAACAGGAACCGCAGACTCGTCAACAGGACCCACGGGCTCGCCAACAGGAACCGCAGACTCGCCAATAGGACTCACGGACTCGCCAACAGGAACCACAGACTCGTCAACAGGACCTACGGGCTCGTCAACAAGCCCAGCAGACTCGCTAGCAGGAACAAGCTCAGTCGCTTCAGTTGCTGGGTTAGTGACATTGATGTTCTGCAGCGACACGGCGTCGGCAGCAGGCACTGGATCCGCCATGTTAGAGTCAATCATTTCAACATCATGTGTATTGGGGGAATGTATAGGGCTGTCGATACCACCGTCGATGTCTGCTGCACGCTGTTGGTCAAACTCCTCTAGCTCCTTCTTGATCTGCGCGGTCGCGTCACGGATCTGGTCTTCGATTTTGAGCTTGTCGGCCGAGCTGAGCTCTTGCGGGTAATAGTACTGCGAGCGAGTTAGCGTAGCTCATTTTCGCAATGGAGAGAAATATGTACGAGAACTGGTTCCGCCGTGGTGCGAAGGAAGCGGGCCATTGCCAGCTGGTTGGAATGGCGGAGGAGCATCTGGGACACACCGCGTCAGTAACTGCACGGTCCAAAAGCGCTGAGAGAGCGATCATACGGCTTGTTCATTCCATTTCGGCTGCTCCTGCGCCCGGATCTTTTGCAAGTCCTCCCGCCTCTGACGCTGTTTCAGGCCCAGCTCGACCTGCTGCTCCCTCAACTTCTCTTCTTGCTTCCGGTCGATAGCCTCGCGTCGCTTCTGAGCAGCAGTAGGTCCGGAGCGTCGAGAGAGGCTGTTGATGACACCGGCGAACACGCGCTTGCTGCGTTTCTGTTCGTCTGCCTTCAGCCTCGACCTGGCCTCTGCAAGTTCACGCGCGCGAATGGCTGGATCGAGAGATTCGCTCTTTCGTCGAGTATCGCCGTCGACGCTGACGCGAGCTCGCTTGTGTTCGTCGGACTCGGAGACGGATGACTGGCGGCGTTTGCGGGAGAGCGGTGGAGGAGTTGGGACTGAGGCGGCTTCGGCTTCTGGGACAACGACCGCGGAGGAGAGTCCACTGGAGATGGGGTTGTGAGCCTTGGGGGAGCTTTAGCTGGTGCGCGATTTACATACCCTTCGTCCGCCATGGTGATTGACATGCGGCGGCAGTGATGGTTACTTGCAGGTGGTGTGCAGTAGCTGTGGCGGTGGTGTTGTGGTGGTGGAGAGAGGTGCGTGACGCGCAGGAGAAAGTTCTGGCTGCAGATGAAGACGTCAAGTCGGGTTGGATTTCCAATATGCACGGACCACCAGCAGTCGCGAGTTTGATATTTCGAAGCTCTGCTCTGCTCCCCACCACCACCACCTATCTTAACCACAACAGCAAGCTCTCTACGTTCTGACGTATCACTCCGAGCCAGCAGGATACATTATACGGCATAACCAAAGGGCACCACCTCTACATCGCCCGCTTGAAAGCCGCTTCGAGCAGCCAGAAATCGACCAAACATGTCTCGCCATCATCCGTAAGTTTGCGCCGTCTTGCACTACTTCTTCGCTGGTCCAGCTAACATTGCCAACAGCGATCTCGTTATGTGTCGCAAGCAAGCAGGAATCTCCCTCGGCCGTCTATGCGACAAATGCGACGGAAAATGCCCCAACTGCGATAGCTACGTCCGGCCTACGACTCTCGTTCGAATCTGCGACGAGTGTTCCTTTGGAAACTATCAGAACAAATGCGTTGTGTGCGGTGGCGAGGTTAGTCTTTGCACTACACTCGAAAATCACAGTATACTAATCTTAACTCAGGGTGTCTCGGATGCATACTACTGCTTTGAATGTACACGGCTCGAAAAGGATCGCGATGGATGTCCCAAAATCATCAACTTGGGCAGTTCGCGGACGGATCTCTTCTACCAGAAGAAGAATTTCAGAAATCACTAGTTGAAGCCATGAGGCGGAATGCTTTTGGAGATCGAACTATACAAAGACCACTGGACTCGCCGGTACCAGTCCGCTGAGATAGGCCCCCTGACTATCATACTGCGACGTCCCGCCAGCCACACGTTCCTACCCAGCTCCGTCGCTTGGAGATGGAGAGACTGGACGGGCTTGATGTTTCTAGCCTGTGATGGTGCAGAAGGACGGGATACGCTACGCCTGGGAATGAAGTGGTATGCTTTACATGTCTGTCACCTCTATACACTCATTGACTGGCTATCAGAACTAGACCTTAGCTTAGATACTTCTGTCCTATGTCTTGGGATTCAGCATATTGGTTTGTTTCTTTGCTCTCCCTCTGCAGCACCATAAGTTGGTTCCGGGAGCTGTGCTATGTCATCATCGTCAAATGATCAAAAACTGTTGTTTTCTAGCCTTGACCTTGCCATCCACAATTAATTACGAGATTGAAGCTCGGGACCTGTTTCTACTCTGTACCAATTGCCTGCGGCCTCCAAAGGAGCGCTTACAACTATAGCGACATATAAGACTTCGAAATGGAGAGATTTGCGATCAGTGCTGTCATAGGTGGGTGCATTTCACTGCATTGCAGGATATCCATGTTGGTTCAGCATCGGAAGGGGAATGCTGGTTCCCGCTGTCGGCCCTTGTGTGGCTTGACCTATATCTCCGCAAAGCTAGTATTTACATCCAGGAGAGTTTCCAAGTTGTAGAAAAGCGTCGATACCTTTGGTTCGGCCGGGAATAAGCTTCAGCCAGCGGGAAGAAATGCGAAAATCCCAATTTGGCATTTTGTGTACTCTGTAGATGTAGAGAGGAAGTGCTGTAGGCTCACACGCCTCACAGCTGCTTGAGAGGTCGACACGGCCACAGTGTGCCGTCGACGGGCGTATTCTCCAGGTACAAGTACGGAGTAGAAGTAGTACCGACGATATGCGCTTTAATTGGTGAGGCGTCGCCATCAGTGACCAGCCCGCCCGCGCCTGCTGCTCGATAGACCATGCCGTGCAAGCCCACACTCACACTCAATCCACCACCTCCCTGACGTCTGCAATTCGCATCTCCCCCAGCACAACACACACTTCTACTCTCCACCTGCCCAAGTTCCTCATCGACAAAAGGATCACGCAGTCTTGCGGCTGATTGTTGACTGCCCCGTCGCTTGAGGTTGTCCGTCCCGCCAGCCCCCCCTCGTGCTTAGCCTTAGGCGCGCGAACGGCTTCTCCCGCGCCGAGCACCACGACCAGAGGAACCTCGAGCCCTTCTGCTTCTCCCCCATCCAGCTGCCCCAGCTCCCCCAGCACAACCTCACGTCCTGTCGCTCCTCCCCAGCCTTTCTGTCCTCTCGCGCCCCGGCTCCGCTCCATCGCGCAGGCCTCACTCTCCGCTCCGCTGCCGCGCCCGTCGCCCGCCTGCGCCGCTTAGGGGCAATCGTGCCTGACGACCTCTCTGTCTCCACGCGACGACCGACCACAGCGACCGCGACCCTCACTTCCTCCACCTCCCCGGCCTCCATCTCGCCTTCCCGCTGCTCCAAGCCTGCATCTCACCTTGTGTCGCTGCAATCGCCCCACATGAGCCACGAGATTGCCGCTGCAGATCAGCCTGCTGTGACTCCAGCCGCCGTCGACAAGTCCGCTGCGAATTCCGACTCGACCTACTTGAACCACCGGCCAAACGGCTCCAGTGAGTGCTGCCTCTCATCGCTGTCATTGCGCGACATTGCGCGCCCCCCTCGGTTGTTGTTTACTTTGATCAATGCGCTGACTGACTCGTTTCCTCCGCAGGCGTACCCTCACAGACCGAACCCGCGCAAAACCACCTCGCCCCAGAACGTACCTCGTCGCAAGGCGCTCGCACTACGAACATTGCCATCGGCGAACGACGCTCGGGCGATCAGGAATACGACGGCGAAGACAGGCCGCGAAAGCGATCGCAGCTTGAGGTCCCCCCCAAGACCAGCGACGAACCGGGCTCAGCGAACACCGGTCTCAGTGGAGCAACAGTTGCAGGTTCAGGAGAAAGCATCGGCAAGAGCTCCAAGCGCAGCTTCATGGGACGGTTGAGAGCTGGTAGCACTGCGAGCAGCAAGAACTCTCGCAACGCTAGGCCAATGACCTCAGAAAAGGATGCAGACGCCGCTGTAGGCTCGCCGACGACTCTGACAGACGCGAAGAAGAAGAAGAAGCCAGTAAAGCGATTCTTCTCGTTCCTCAATTGCTGTTCGGTTCCTAAAGATAGCACCCTCGCCGACCAGGATGATGCAGACGAAGCGGCCAAGAAGAGCACCCGAGTGCGCCATGGCAAGATATCGCAGCCTACGCCTGCACAGAAGCCAGACTCCAGCGCAGCTGAGTCTAGCACCGCAGATTCCAAAGAGCCCATCTCTGAGAAACCAGGCGACCAAACGTCGAACAATGGCGCGTTGCCGGCCTCAAGCATAGGAGCAAACCCAGTCCAAGGCGATGCTACCGCTGATAAAGCTGATAAAGCTGCTGATGCGCCGCCACATGACTCTTCGGCTTATTCGCGAAAACCTTCGACTGCCAGGACCGACCAGCCCCTCCCTCCAGTCCCTGTCCAGCCTACACTAGATACCGGGCTTGAACCCAGTCCACACATCGCAGTGCAAGAAGCGACCCCGATCTCGGGCGATGCGGAGGAAATGATCCATGACAGGACCACAGAGCAGGAAAAGAAGGACAACGAGATTGAGATGACTGACACTGGTCCATCAGTGCCGATTGCAGCTCATGAAACTCACGCTGCCCATGACGCGTCGTCTTCGTCTGCACAAAGGGAGGAGAATCAGAGCAAGGTCGTGGACCTTCCTCCGCCTCCACCTGTCGCGGATCGTCAAGAACAGGTGGGAGCCCAACGGCAGTTCCATTCATCGAGTCCAACTGATCCGGAGCCTCAGAAGTGGCTGCTACCGCCCATCAAAGATGAGTTCAAAGGCAAGAAGTGCCTGGTTCTAGATTTGGATGAGACTCTCGTCCACAGCAGCTTCAAGGTTGGTCAACAAGCCCAGGTTTCTATTGATCAATTAATAAACCCTCTACAGATTCTCCACCAAGCCGACTTTACCATCCCGGTTGAGATTGAAGGCCAGTACCACAACGTGTACGTCATCAAAAGGCCTGGTGTCGATGCATTCATGAAGAGGGTGGGTGAGCTGTATGAAGTAGTGGTTTTCACGGCGTCAGTGTCCAAGGTATGTTTCCATTATGACAGCATCAGTGACCTTCGTTGCTGACAATTCCGTAGTACGGAGATCCTCTTCTGGATCAACTCGACATTCACGGAGTGGTTCATCATCGATTGTTCCGAGAAAGCTGCTTCAATCACCAAGGAAACTACGTCAAGGTAAGATCTTTTCCAACTGATTTTTATCGATCGCAAAACTAACAATACGCAGGATCTCTCACAAGTTGGTCGCGATCTCAACCAGACGATAATCATCGACAATTCTCCGACGTCCTATATATTCCACCCTCAGCACGCGGTTCCGATCAGCAGTTGGTTCTCGGACGCCCATGACAACGAGCTGCTCGACTTGATCCCGGTCCTCGAGGATCTTGCGGGCTCTCAAGTCAACGACGTCCGCCTGGTCCTTGACGTGGGACTCTAGGACTTTGACCATGGTTCGCTTCGATCAGACTGATCAGACCTCTGTACATTCTTCGAGCCCTTTTGGAGCGACTTCCCTCGAACCAGCTGGCGACTGTATTGTTTAATATATTCTGCATGGGCATAGGGCATGGCGTCGGGCTTCGTGGACCGGGGAGGCGCTAGTCGCTTCCACCCTACCTCTCTCTTTTGTTCCCCTCGATTAAAGGTTCCCCGAAAAGTTGACCCGACCGTGCGTTGGGCCGGAAAACTTCTACTAGATGTATTCAAAACATTCTTCCATTCAACTTCGGCATCATTGAAAGGCCTCGGGTGGCTGAGGGAGAAAAGGAGTTTTCTTTTGTACTTCTTTTCAACTGCTGGTTGCTCCGAAAAAAGTTTTTCTTCGGAGGGATCACGTTGCATAAGTCGCTTGGGTAGCATGGGAAGGCTTCTCGATTTGCGCTGCCTGGAAGGCGTCCCCTTTCTTTTCTGGTTCCTTTTTCTTCTTTTTTTTCTCCCTTTCGGTACCAAGGGGCGGTGCGGGAAGGAGGCAAACACGGAAAGCGAGCCCATTTTCTTTTCTGGTTCTCCTTTGTTCTTTGCTCCTTTTCCAACTGCGATCCCCTCTCCTCTTTTGCCCATCACCTTTTCTCGATCACCACCTCCTTCCCCTCCAAACGCCTGTCGATACCACGGATCAGTGGTGAGGAGGTGGCTCTGCGTTTGCTGTTTATGCAATTATTCACATTATCTTTGCTGTTCACTCGAAAGAGAAACTCCCCCAAACACGCCATCTCTAAACACGGAGGAAAGCAAACCTCACTATATGATGAAAGACTGCTCTACCCCCCTCCCCCGGAAGAGTAACGTCGTGCGCACTCAGTCTTCCCAAATGTGGATAGAGAGGGGTTTAAAGGCGTGGGATGGGATGCGATTGGGAAGGGAAGGGTTCTGGGAAAGGAGACTAGGAATAATACATACTGCACACTTACATACTGCCTTTTTCTCGTGGATGATGGTGACGGCCACGATGATTGGGTGTTCAGATTCTCATCCATTGCGCTCGCCTCTGCTTACTGGCGCCAAGTGGGAGTGTAAAGTGTCTGCTTTCTCCCTTCCACTGTTAGGGACTTGGTAGGATCTTTTCCATTCACATTTCAACCCAAATAGTCCAGTTTTGTATTCAAAGATTCTCTCTTTACTAAGTTTCTTGACTCCGTTTTTCAGACTACCCTTCACCCTCCTCCCAACCGCAACCGAGGGTGGGTGGCGCTGGGATTATGAGGAGAAAGGGGCATCTCGTCTTATGAAGAGAAGGAAGGGGATTCTGTGATTCAGGCGAATATCTCCTGCGATGGTCATGGTTTTGGACAGGATGTGGTGGATGAGAGAGGAGAGAGCTGGATCATGGATGGGGCAGGGTGTTGGACTGTTGGACTGAAATGAGACGGTTAGAGGGAGGGTTAGATGGGGCTGGTATGTTGTTGGACTGAAATGGTTTGGATGAGGATGAAGTTGGGTGACATGTAGAAGATGTGTTCAGGAAAGGAGGACGGTTGACTAGAAGGAGCTGCTCTTCTCACTTCCGACTTGACTATTTGGTATAGGAAGAGGACACATTTTGGCGTCTATTTGTGAAAGATGAAGATAGAAAACTTGGTAATGACAACATTCGTATGAAGAACCGGGTCTCGAGTTTTAACCCCATCTCCTTTCGCTGTATCAGTGTTTGTAGCACAGTGGGTGCTAGAATTCATCGGACAGCAGATTAAGGTCTCGACTCTTCCCGCGTGCACTTAGCCATTCATTCAAAATCGATAAGAGGAGAGACTCGAATTGCTCCCGGAGACCTCTAGGATATACCTATTTTTATGTATAGCGGAGCTTTCCCTTGTTGAACTGATTGGTGTATTCGATGAATTGTGGCACCCCTTGTGCTGTCCGGTGAATTATGTCACCCCCTATGATAGCGAAGAGTCTAAGATGTGCCCAGTTGGCGAAAACCAAAGTTACCAGCCCACGGAAGTACCTTGGTCACGCCTCGTCAAAGTCCCAATCGCAAAGAGTACCGAAGTCAACTTTGGCGTTTTGGTAATAGTGCAAATCAAGGAAATCACGTGACCCGGGGAACCGGCGAGTTTGACCGACGAGTTTCTCCAGCTCCGTCTTTGATGTCCAAACTGACAGGGCATCGACGCGCCGGGCCATCGCCTTTTGCATAAATACCTTCCCTGTCCATTCTCCTTCTTCATTTTCACTTTTCTTCACCTTTTCGCTCTTGAAAGAGGGCGTGTCTCTGGTGGCGTCCATGCCCGGCGTCCTCAGTACCCTTGGAACGTCAACGGTGAACAGAAATCATGGTTGAAAGTTCTGTTTGGTCAAGTTCGCCGTGTTTGTGACGACTGATGAAGTTTCCAGGAATTTCCCTAGAGTGCGCCAGTTCCTGGCGCAGAGGGAGGTACTTCTGTGAGCGCTGCGCCCATGGTCGAGACCGACGTCATTCTACTGGTACAGTATCAGCGGGCTATTTCTTGCTTGTTATGATTCTTTCAAAGATCACCCCAAAGATGGTATGCCAGTGGCCAGTTGCCTATTCCCATTCAGTTCAGTCAATGCCTTGTACCCAGATACCATCTGCTAACTGCAAAGCCATGGTAGACCGTACTTACTCCACCGTATCATACCTTGGGATCATCATACACGCAGAGACAGACGTCCAACACCTCAAAGCCACCGCCAAGTTGCTCATTGTCCATTGCATAGGAGTACGGCTGTCTTCGTTTTCCTCGAGCCGAAGGAGGCCCAGCTCTTGAACTTCGATATGGATCTTTTGCCCAGCGAGAGTACAGCCCCCTCGGAACATGGATCTTCTGGTTTCTAAGAGATGCGTCATCAATGATTGAAACAAGCCCCACAGATTTGCTGGCATGGCGCCTACACAGAGGGTGCTCTTTCTCTCCGGACGCTCCGATATGTTCAACCTGGGAAAGCTCAACGGTTCAAGAAAACACGTATATTCTAGACGCCTGTGGGAGGAAATTTTGAGAGAGACGAGTCTCTCTTCCTGTTCATCAATGGACAACTGCCTGTGTTGTTCGTGGGAAAGAGTCGAGACACAGAGGGTGCCAGAATTCATCGGACGGCAGATCAAACGAGTAAGATATTGACTCCTCCCGCGAGCACTGAGCTATTTATCGAAAACCGGGGAGGCGAGACTCTCGAAATACTCCCGGGGACCTCTAGGATATATGTATTTTCCTAAATGGCGGAGGTTTCCCTTATCGAACTGATTGGAGTGTCCGAAGGAATTGTGGCACCCCCTGTGGAGATGTTCTGCGTTCTTGGTTAGCTGCCCAAAGATAACTAGCGCTCACTGTGCCTACAGGGAGTTGAGACGCCTCAGAGTTGATCATGCGTCTGCTTGCTGGCTCAACCGAGTTGAAGCTCGGATGCACCCTCCTGAGGACAACGGGCAAGTGCAGATGCTGTCTGGATCTTAACTCTCGCCATTGCTGAGTTTCAAGCTAACGCGCTGGCGTCAGGACCTGGAATAGGCATCTTTCACATCATGACGAGGCATTGACCTCCCGGATGCTTGTGGTTTCTCAAAGCAGTTGTTCCCTCAGCTCTTCTCTGGATGGACCTGAATCATCATGCATGCCTGTAAGATGTAGGTGCTGAAGGCTTTGGGTCGGCAGAGGAAGTATCCATGCTTTCGTATCGTTCGGGTGAAAGAGCTAAAAAGCATAGGTTTCGTTGCCGACCATTCTGCAAGAAAGATGCTGCAGTCAATGTTGCGCAAACAGGATAACTGGCTCGAATCAACAGGGTGGAAATCAGGTTGTGTCTTACGAGGAGGGAGGACGGCGGCTTCAACGTTCTTGCCATGCGATGACACTCGGTTAGCGCACAAGCGTCACGTGAAAGAAGCAGACTTCCCGGAGGTGCCTCCTGTGGAAAGCTGGACATTTCATTGGCCGCGCTGCAACCTTGGCCATTTGTCTTCACATCATTTTCTCCACTCATTACGTCTGCTCGGGTTTCGCAGTGCGTATGTCGTCATTCCTATATCCACATCCCTCTGCGCTGGCATATTTCCTCTACCATCTCCACTGTCTAACCCCCTGTTGAAGGAGTTGGCTCCGAGCAAGCAAGGTCGCCAGAGAGCAGTCCGCACTGCCACACGGTGGCTCACCAGTCAGGTGATCCTGCTGTCTGATATTGTCTTTGACGATCATCGGCCGCTGATTGGCGCGGGCTCTAATTCCGGAGTACTCCGACCTCTTAGCATCTCAGTCTTCGAAGCGGGACCGACTCGACTGAGCCTCTTCCGCCACAATCGAGAAATTGGCGGTGGCCGACATGGAATTGCATGGTTGATGACTTTGGCCATGTGAGGTACACCCGCGGTGCAACCTCCGTCCCGTGTCGCTTTCCACTTCGGTCTCCAGAGAGCACAACCTAGCTTCTTCCGCGCGGCTGCAAGGTCTCGCCCAATCTCATCGTCAGAGCCTCGTCCTGGCCCCGTGGCGCGGTTATCAGACCCTTCCCATATCGCCAACCATCCAGTCCCCGGTGGCGATAGTCATCTCTTTTTGACCACCCGCCCGGCTCTCGTGTCCTTCCCTACCGAACACACCCCCGAGCTCCGCTGCTGCACCAAGCAGTGATATCTCTGGCCGGCATTGTCATCTTTTCGTTGCTTTGGGACCAATTGCCCTTCTCGCCACGCGTCCGATCCCCTCAAAATGGTAGCTTTGCCACAGCTTCTCTTCCGTGCAACTCGAGCTAGGCCCTGATACTCTACCCCACTGACAATTGTCAGACCCCGCACCCTACAGACGCGTAAACAATCAATTGCAACCCCTCGCACTTCCACCTCCAAGGGGCAAACATGAGTGCATCTGAGCCGTCTTCCTCCCATGGAGTGGCCCCTGGCAGTCCCGGCGACTCTGCTCCTCGTCGTGAGCGCGCTGCCATTGCCGCTCAGGCTTGCGAGACTTGTCGAGCCCGGAAGACCAAGTGTGATGAGGCAAGGCCTCGCTGTGGTCTTTGTACACGGCTTGGGGTGGTGTGCAACTACCGTGAACCGCAGCCTACAAAGTAAGTCACGCTCTGTCGAGTGGTACATACATGTGTCGAGCAGCCTCACTCACCCGATCCAGGAAAGACAAGACACTCGAGCAGATGGACTCGAAGCTGGATCGAATCGGAGGAACCATGAAGGACTTCAGCTCGCAAATGAGGGAAATGACCGATCTCATTCGTACCATCCCTGGCGTATCACCCGGCGCCGCTCCCACCCAGGGGCAGCCCGCCTCGAGTGTGTCTTCTCCCGTCACATCTTCTACATCGCACCGTCCCAGCCTCGCCCTGCCCACTCCATCTTCACTGTTCGAAGGCCCCGCTACAACAACTCAGAGCATGCAAAGCGAGGAAACTGTTGTGCCAGCGCCGTTTGGTACGGATGCTCACTTGACCACGCCCCACAAGGTCTTGCTGTGGCCGGCCCTGTACCACATGCTGGGTCAAGAGAGTGCATCCAATCAACGGGACATGCTCGCCATTGCCCAAGAAGGGACTCACTGGTTTTTGAAGAGAGAGACCGGAAAGCATCCTGAACCACTGAGCGCCGAAGCACGCCTGCAAGAGTCCTTGGCCTCGAATTCTAACCCCAATTACATCCCGCTAGATCGTCAGGCGAGGAAACATCTCGTCGGCCTCACTTACGATCGAATGGTCATGTTCGCTAAATCATACTTCACGACGTACCATGTTCTGTATCCCATACTGGATCAAGGACTTTTCGATGTGATATTGAGGGACGTCGTTGAGAACGGTTTCGGGGATGCAGACTACAACAGCACTATTGCACTCCTCGTCTTTGCCTTGGGGCATATGGCAATTGCAGGGGCGCGAGATCCGCCACTTGACCCATCAGTGCACCCGAACAGCGGTTTCAGGGGAGGTTCCCTACATCAGCCTCCGGGAATCGAGCTATTCAACGCAGCAAGACGAAGTTTCGGTTTTATTGGGACACAATGCAGCCTAGAGAACGTCCAGATCTTAACTCTCATGGCGTGAGCGGCCCTTGTGTTCATTCCTTGATGATGAACCAGCTGACATATATCCCAGCATCTATTATGAAGGTTGTTCCAGGCATCTGGTAAGTCAAAAGCATGCCGTAGATGTCTCGTAGGCTAAGCATTCAGGACTTTTGGCGCTCGTCGGTATCGGCTTCCATGAGTTGCATTGTCCTTGCGAAATGGCAGGTGGTGCTTAAACTTTTCACACGTGGCACTATGCTGACACCAGCGACAGCGAGCAATTTGACATGGATTCCCCGCGAGGACACACTTACAAAAGGGCATTTTGGACGTGCAATCTGATCGAGAAGTAAGCATGATCACGGATGCCTCCGGACGGTGACTGACTGATTTGTTCTCACAGCTGGTACCATTTCGAACTCGACCTCCCACGAACGGGCATTCGCGAATTTGGAGAACAAGTATCTCTGCCTGGAAACCCTCGAAGTTCGCCAGAGGACAACCAAGTACAAATACAGTACTTGGCCATGATCGCGCTACATCGCCTGATATCTCGCATCCACGTTGACCTGCACGGTATCTTCCCACCTTCTTATAACAACCAAGGTTGTAAATGCACCATCCTTGTTCGCATTCGACTAATTCTTTGCTTCCTGATCACACGCTGACTGGCTGTCCTCTAGCGCAATCACACGATGGATCCCCAGACACGTACAGAGGTCCGCCAACTGCCGTCATCACTGGGTTGGTTGACATGTTGCAACAATGGCGAGAGCTGCTACCCCGCGAGCTGCAATGGAAAGACGGACCTCATCGATTCAACTATCCAGGCCTTGATCGCGATGGAACGCCTACCCAACACGTCCTTTTCCATTATACCAAGAACGCCGACCAGCCTGAATACCTCATGAGCATCGACATTTCGACGGCACAGCTCCGTTCTCGCTACTATTACGCTCTCTTCATCATCTACAGACCATTTGTCTACAAAGCTTTGCACTACCCAGAGATCACTACGGCCGAAGATCGACGCAACGCCGGCGAATGCATCCAAGCCAGCCTGAAATGGCCAATCGTCATGTACCCTGTCCGAGACAAAAAGCGGCTCATTCCGTACGGCTTTGCCTGGACGCAGAACTTCCTCGGCATCCTGCTCATTCTGCGCATGTCGTTGGACCACAAGACGATGGCGGGGATTGTGGATGAGTTTGTCAATAAGCAGGAGATGCAGGAGACGATTGTGCTGCTGCTGGATTGGTTCGAGGACATGCAGCAGGTGGATGGCGTTGCTGAGTGGGGGCATGAAGTTATGTCGAACTTGTGGGGAAGGCAGTATGCTGCGGACGAGGGGTAGAGAGTGTGGTATCCCACGCATTCACCTAAAATGAGAAGGACGACTAGCTGCGGTGGGATGACATGGGATGGATGGCTGATTTTCCCTGCCGTCCTAGACGCGTGGATACGATTGATGAGAACGATACGGAACGCCAAAGTATACCCCCCCCGCATGAATCAGGCGGCATGGGGTTTGGCTTCTGGTGGCTAAGGTTAGCAAGGTGGGAAACAGCCAAAAGGCATCTTTTGCTCCGCAACTGGCTCAGTGTGGAAACTTCCACATGGAAAATATAACAGCGATACTTCAGACACGAAAACAAAAAAACAAGCCAGAAATACAGATCGTAGCGAGTATTTGCTTTCGAGTTGTGCCGTGTCTGTGTCGCATCGAGCTTCGTCTCTATGCACAAGATTGGGACAATTTTGACATTTTCGGCAACGTTACAAGTCCATGGCATCATAATCATCATCAGCCGTATTCGCGAGTCCTCTTTCCCTCTCCTCCGCTTCCCGCTCCCGCTTCACCTGCTCTCTACTCGCGCCTATCCGTCTGTAAACACATCGTTAGCACATCCTCTGTCAACCATCCCATCTCCCTTCAACACAACCAGGCAGGCAGGTAATGTACTCACCTCAACCCATCAACAACGCCCCCAATAAACGCCCTCCCCTCCGCAACCTCCATCCCACCCACCCCATTCATCTGCACCCCACCCCCCGCATCCAACACCTCCACCCCCGCCCTCACCTTCGCCATCCGCACCTCCCTCAAATCGCGCAACAGCCGCCTCACCAGATCCGCGTCCGCGATATCGTCCGCTGCCCCGCTTAATAGTAGTTCTCCCATCTCCATCCAGTGAAACGGTAGAGCGTCAGCCCGCGAATCTGCGGTCGAGGACGGGAGGAAGGGCGGGCTGAGCGTCAGCTGGGAAGAGGAGGATAGGGATTTCGGCGGCAGTTTGGGCGCAGGCGAAAAAGCGGCTTTGGAGTGCTCAGTCTCTGTTTCCAATATCGAGGTTAGGGATGCTGGGTGCAGCCACGGCGGGGCGAGGATGTTGCAGCGGCGTTGGCGTTTTAGGAGGAGCGCTAGCCAGAGGGGGAGGTTTGCGCGGAGGGGGGGTGTTAGGGGTGGGGTTGGGCCCTGGAAGCGGTCGCAGTTGTCGTTAGTATGGTACTTAGAAGGTGGATGCGGTGATGGCAATTGGGGGAGGGGAGGCAGGGGAGTTGTAGAACCTACGGTGGATGGGATGATGGCCGACTAGTGGTGGTGGTGGTGGTGGGGATCAACTCACTCCGAGAAGCTCGAGGCCGTCGAGACGTTGGCGCGGGATCACTGTTACCAGTTCCATTTCGCAGAGGAAGGCCACTTCCGGGGGTGTTAGCCCGGGCGGTAGTGGTAGGGCCATTGTGGAAGGTTTTGTTCGGGGTTGTAGGCGAATTGCGGGCGTGAAGCTGTTTGCGACAAGGCGGACTTGAGGTGAGGTGATGTCTGGTGGGGGACGGGAGACGCGACTCGAATTTCGCGGGCACGTGATAGCGTGTGCCTTAGAGGTTCCGCGCAGCCCGTGCGCAATCGCAGCCCGTGCACACACAACACCAAAATTCCACACAACTTTAAAATTCAATAGCACCACCAATATGGATCGGATTGACGAAGCGATTGCAGATTTAAGAACGCAATCAGTGCCCAATTTCCACAGAACAGCAAAAAAATATGGGCTTATTACCAGTACGCTTTCGCGTAGGTTTAAAGGCCAAACGGTTGCAAGAGACGAATACCAGGCGCACAATCGATTGCTCAACGAAACGCAAGAGGCTGTACTTGTTAAGTACATTAATAACCTCTCTGATAAGTGCCTACCACCTACAACTGCCATGGTTGGTTCAATGGCTGCAGGCCTTTGCAAAAAACAGCCTGGAAAAGATTGGGTTCCACGGTTCGTTGGGAGGCACCGGGAGCACCTGCAAATAGGCTTCCTAGAGGGGTTCGATCTATCCCGCAAAAAGGCAGATAACGCGTTTGAATATCGCAGGTTCTTTGAGAAGGTATGGGATCACAATTGTATTAGATTTGAATCAGGTTTTAATCACTTTTTAAACAGCTTGCGGAAAAGATGGAGGCTCTAGAGATCCTAGCGCAGAATACCTACAATATGGATGAAAAAGGCTTCCTAATTGGTGTATTGAATAAGATGAAAAGGGTCTATTCATCTCAGAATCCACCAAAAGGAGCCGGCCAAGATGGTAATCGTAATTGGATTACGATAATCGCAACAATCTGTGCGGATGGGACCTCCTTACCTCCAGGGATAATCTACGCGGGAGGTGGAGATTTACAGTATTCCTGGCTTGTTAATTGGTCAATCGATAAACTTGCCTTCTTCTCGAGTACACCTAGTGGATGGACTAATGATGAACTGGGATTATCCTGGTTACAAAAGGTCTTCAAACCGTACTCTAAGAACAAGCCAGGATTTAAAGACGGGCAATATCGACTCCTTTTTATAGATGGACACGGTTCGCACCTAACCGTTCCTTTTATCAAGTACTGTATACAGCACGATATTATCCTTGTTGCCTATCCTCCTCATTCTACGCACCGTTTACAGCCCCTAGATGTATCCTTGTTCTCCCTCTTATCCACCTACTAAGTTACTCGCAGAACCTAAACGAACGCCTATTCCTCACACAAGGCCTATCTGGTATCAGTTAGAAAGACTTTTTCGATCTGTTCTGGCCTGCCTACCTCCGCGCATTCACAGAATCCAATATTCTAAGTGGATTTCGCAAGACTGGACTCTACCCTTTGGACGCAAAACAGGTGCTCAGCCAGCTCCCATCACGTCCGGATCCTCAAAAAGAGCTCAAATCCGGAGATACAAGCTCCCGGAACATGATTAACTGCCTAATTTTTGAGGCTTTTGCAGGATCGGACGTGAGTTCCAAGTCACGCCAAAAGATCGCGGCTACGATCCACGAGCTTGCAACGCAAAACCAGATCCTTAACGCAGAGAACTCAGGCCTGCGTGAGACAATTAAAATGGAGAAAAAGAAGAGGATACCACGTCAGCGTGTAATGAAGAAGTACCGGGAACCAGATTCAAAAGCTGCGTTTTTTACACCTGCAAAAGTAGCAAAGGCCCTAGATGAAATTGCGAACCAGGAGAAGAATAAGAAGCTTGAAAACGCGCGCAAAGCTGCAGAGAAAAAGGCAAAAGAGGTAACAAGACAGGAGAAACAGGCCTTACAAAAAGAAAAGCAAACGGAACGAAAGGAGGCGCAGAAAAAGAGGTTAGAAGATAAGGAGTCAAAGGCACGTGACCGCGCAGAGATACACGCGGCAAACGCAGCTTCTAGGCAGCTTCAGAACGAGAATAAAGGCGCACGCGCGCGCAAACCTAGGCTCCCGCAAACGCCTAAAAAGATCAACGCGATCGCGGAACCAATAGATGAATATGAAGATAGTGATGATGAGGAAGGTGAAGCTGCAGGTGGTAGACGTATCTGTGGGCCGCGTCGCAAATTATGCCTGCCTCTTCGATTTCAAGAATAAAAAAACTCAATCCCATATATCGCATAATCTTGATGTATCTGCCTACCAATTTGTATAGTGATGCGTATTGTGGTTGTGTTGTAATCTAGGTTTTATTCGGGGGTGGTAGAACTGGAGAAGCTGCGCACGTGCTGCGATTGCGCACGGGCTGCGCGAAACCCGTAGTCATCACGCCCTTTTCTTACCACGTCTTCCGCTTCTGGCTCTTGTCACTTTGGGTCCCTTTTGGCATTTCTTCGGCTTGTAGTACTTTTGCTCTGGCCATGGTCGCTCTCCTTTCGTGATATGGGCTTCATATTTGCTTCGAGCCTCGGGCTAGCTGTGCTAGGAATTACCCTCCTAGGTTCGCTCTGGCTCCAAGCGGTTTCTAGAGAGGTTCCAGAGCCATATCTGGTCAGTCTCGACCTCATCTGCCTCCGACACTTTGAGCTAAACCAGACAGGATGAAGTATTCCATGTCCGCCAAGCACAGGTGTATTGTGCGGGGAAATTCGATGTGTGGGATCCAAAGATCACTACGCCGCCGGGACTGTAGGTTGCCTACTCGACTGTTCCTCAATTGCAGGACAGGTTCTGACGAATAAAGCTACCTTTTGTCCTATGCCATCTACTTCGTCACCGGAAGCTGTAACATCTATGTTCTACGAGCCCTGAACGTCGGATCAACTACTGGAGTTTGCGTCCTAGCATACCTAATTCGACAGAAACTCGAAGCCACTTCAACTCAATCAGGGGGAAAGCCTAAATGGACGGTATCACACACCGCTCTGAACGTCTCTCTTTTCCCGCCACTCTTCTTCTTCTCTGGTCTCTACTATACGGATGTCGCCTCGACATTCTTCGTGCTCCTCTCCTACCACCTTTTCCTGAGCTCTGGCGAACACTCTTCCAACCTATCTTCGAGTGCAGTGACTGTCGTGGCAGGAGTAGTGGCTCTCCTTTTCAGACAGACAAACATCTTCTGGGTCGCTATATTCCCGCTTGGACTCTCGATTGTGAAGGTTTTGAAGAGCGGTCGCGGAGCTTCGGTACAGTGGGCGGCCAAACACGATACCAGCTTTGTTGGTGTCTGTAATGATAGCTGGGATGGTGCTCGGTTGTATGATCCTCAAGTTGCAGAGGCAAAGCTTGAAGGTATGATCCAGCTTCCACTATAACGAACAAAAGGACTAAGCTTTGGGAAGATTACTTCAAAACTGTCGTCAGCATAGCTGTCAAAGCTCTTAGGGACCTACCAGCTGTTGTACTTATCGCCATGCCGTATGTATCTCTGATTGCCATCTTCGGCGGCTTTGTGATCCAGAATGGTGGTGTGGTTCTTGGTAAGCATGTTTTTGGAGAGTTCCTTTTATACGGCCTAATAATTGAGTCTCTAGGTGATAAATCGAACCATGTCGCGACTCTACATGTGACTCAAATGTTCTACATCTGGCCTAACATCTTCTTCTTTTCGTTCCCGGCAAAGCTAGGAATGGTATTCCGCAGCTTTCTGAGTACCAGTGGCCTCCTTATTTCCGGTGGCGCTTCAGCGCGGCCTCCCGCTGTACCCCGAGTATGGGTTCTAGCTTCCTTCATCGCCATCGGACTCGTGGTGGTGCATTTCAACACCATCATACATCCTTTTACTCTTGCGGATAATCGGCACTACGTCTTCTATGTCTTTCGCATACTCAGACGCCATCCGATCATCAAATATCTGGCCGTACCCATATATATCATGTGCGGCTTTGTCACAATCCAGTCGCTTGGAACTATCGCCACGAAGAGGGATTCGCAAGGAGCGAAAAAAGCCAATTTGAAATCGAGCACCTCAGCTCCTTCTCCTCGCAAAGCTGGTCCAGCGCCAGTCCATGGAGTTCCCGTCAGCTTCGTGCTTGTTTGGCTCGCCACAACTGCCTTGAACTTGATCACAGCACCTCTCGTCGAGCCACGCTATTTCATAGTTCCGTGGCTGATGTGGCGACTTCATCTTCCGACCGCAGACCCCGAAATTCAAAAACCATCTCAAAGCCGGAACGTGGAGGTGTACTCGCGATACCAATCCTGGGCATGGTCGGTTCTCAATCTGGTGCAGGAGCCTTGGTTCCAGCTGTCGCTGGAGACCTTGTGGTACGCATTCGTGAACATTGCAACGATGTATATGTTTCTGG
Source organism: Aulographum hederae CBS 113979 (assembly GCA_010015705.1). Taxonomy (NCBI): domain Eukaryota; kingdom Fungi; phylum Ascomycota; class Dothideomycetes; order Aulographales; family Aulographaceae; genus Aulographum; species Aulographum hederae. The sequence continues at coordinate 173,622 of ML977178.1, forward strand.
CTCGTGGATTCTCATGGCCTCAGGAGCCGGGGAATATTCAGAGATTCATGTGGTAGCCTTCATAGGGAATCGTAGCGCAAAAGTCTTTTTCACTACTACCTCGTGCGTGGCACTACCGAGATGTCGAACAATTTACTTTTCAACACTCTAGCCATTTCTACGTCACAAAAGATTTGCAACATTGAATGCGTACGATTTTTTGCATGAGCTTCATGATGTAAAATGGTCGAGTTGACTATTAGCTCGGACTACTCACATCATGGATAAGCGGGGCAGAACCCACCTCGATGTTGCCACATCGTCACCACCGAGACTACAAAAGAAAGACTTACAAAAAAAATATAGAATGTCATTCCTCGAAATTGAAGGGCTCCACGCTTTTGTGACCGGTGCAGCTGGTGGCATTGGACAAGCAATTGTTCAAGAATTACTATGTCAGTAACTCTTCAGAGCACCCTTGCATCTATCACCAACTTACCATTCCATCTCCACAGCACAAGGATGCAAAGTCTCAGCCCATGACCTACTACCAAACCCACTGCAATCATCTACGAAATTGCATTTCCTCCAAGGCGACATATCCTCAGAACCCTCCATCGTAGAATCAATCCGTCAAGCCGTCGCCCACTTCGGCCCCATCAACATCCTCTGCGCCAACGCAGGAATCACCGATGAATCCGCCGACTACCCCATCTGGGACATGCCCTCGGAGATCTGGGACCGCACCTACGCCGTCAACGTGCGCGGAACCTTCCTCACCATCAAACATTTCCTCCGCGCCGCACAGTCGAGCCAGAGAGACTTGGGACACGAACTGGACCATCTCGCGATCGTGGTCACGGGGAGTGAGTGTGGAAAGTTTGGGCAGGCGGGGCATGCGGAGTATGCGTCGGGGAAGGCGGGGTTGCAGTATGGGCTTGTGAGGAGTGTGAAGAATGAGGTTGTTAGGTTGAATGGAAGGGCGAGGGTTAATGCTGTTGCGCCGGGGTGGGTGGATACGAAGTTGATTGAGGGGAGGTTGGATGATCCGCGGGAGATGTTTGTTGAGGCGCAGGCTACGTGAGTACTCGTACTTCTCTTTCCAGTTGTTGGGTTTTTTGTTGTTCTGATGGGACTTGTCAGCTGATTTATTGGTATAGTGTGCCCCTGAAGAAGATCGCGAAACCGCAGGATGTGGCGAGGATGGTAGCTTTCCTGGCGTCGAATAGAGCCGCTGGTCATATCTCTGGCGAGTGTATCAGCGTTGACGGCGGGATGGAAGGGAGGATGGTTTGGCGAGAGGAGGAAGTCCTTGGTACAAAGAATAAGGAGACCGCATCTTCCTCCTCTACTACCAAGACCGTCCCTTCTCTCATCGCAAAGTCAATCTCAACACCATCAAAGCCAAAGAAGTCTATAAAGATTCTCATATCCGTGGATTTCGACGCGGTATCAGGTTGGCTCGGGACAGGAGCCAGTCCCGAGAACAACATGGCGGACTACAGCTCTGGATTTTTCGCCGCAAACGTAGGCGTCAGGAGACTTCTGAACGTCTTCAAGAAGGCGGGAATTGCGGATAAGACCACTTGGTTCATCCCTGGACACTCTCTCGAGTCGTTCCCGGAACAGACGAAGGAGATTCTGGATACGGGATGCGAGCTCGGTCTTCACGGCTACTGTCACGAGGTAAGCCCACCCCCTCCCTGCCGCTACTTCAAAACTTCATAGCCATGACTGAAAAAACCTCATCGACTAACTCAACCAAAAAGGGCGCTCCCCAACTAACCACTTCCCAAGAAGCCGAAGTCCTCACCAAATGCATCACCCTCGCCACCTCTCTCACAGGCAAGCCGCCCCTCGGCTACCGCGCCCCGCTCTACCAACTCCGCCCCTCCACGATCTCCCTCCTCGAATCCCACAGCTTCCTCTACGACACCTCGCTCTCTTACCACGACAGCCGGCCGCAGCACCTGCTGCATCGCGCCGCCATCTCGCCGCCTGATTTCGCGCCCGGTAGGAGTGCGGAGGAATGGATGAAGCCGCTGCCGTCGCCGGAACGGCCGACGAAGGACACGTTGGTCGAGATTCCGTGTAATTGGTATATGGAGGATATGACGCCGTTGCAGTATTGGCCGCATACGGTGAATTCGCAGGGGTATGTTGATGTGGGGGTTGTGGAGGGGATGTGGAGGAGCAGGTTTGAGGAGCTACGGGGGGAGATGGAGGAAGATGGGGAAGAGGGGGATATGGTTGTGTTTCCGCTGGTGTTGCATCCGGATACGAGTGGGATGGCGCATGTGATTGGGATGGTTAGGAGGATGATTGATTGGTTGAAGCGGCATGGGGAGGAGGTTGAGTTTATGACTTTTGGGGAGTGTGCGAGGCGGTGGAAGGAGGCGAACGGGGTTTAAATCGTGCAGTCTGAGGACGTGTAGTCAGGAAATGTAGAAGTATGGTGCAAAAGGAGTGCATAGAGGTGATTCGAAAACATTGCCCAGTTCTCTGCGTAACGCCCTTACTATGTGGGTGATGATTGAGGAAAGTGTTAGTGTTTCTGCGAGATGAGTCGCTTTCAGATACTTCAAATGTGATCGCTTCTAGTTGTGTGTAACTGATGTTGTGCAATTTTTGGTTCACGTTCCATGAAAGATCATTCCACTTTTTAATGTACAATGCAGTTCAGACCTTGCAGTGTTGAGAATGCCATTTTTCAGAGCAGTTTTTTCCGCAAGAAAGCCCTCCCAGACCACGGAAGGGTGTCGTCACCCCAGCAAATTAATTCAGGCAGTTCAGATCTTGAAATTTGGATATTGCCATTCTCAGAAGGAACTTTTTTCGTCCACCCGCCTTCCAAGATAGTGACATCTGTCATATTAGCAATGCAAATATGTGAAGGTCCCGAGGCGGAAGAACATTTCTCTTGGACGTAGATGCCTGTCCTGTGTCAAGCTGTCCAAGTGTAGAGCAAGTCTGGAGGAATGTGGAAGGATTGAGGAGTCCATCGACCTTTTTTGATCCTCCGGGATCGTTGTGATCAAGAAGCTCTGTCCCGTTAGCGTATGAGTTTAGCATTTGTAGAGTTTTCGATTGAAATCAACCTACCAGAGGAATGAACTACGGCGGGAATCGCACAGTCTTTTGGCCAGCTCCTGGGCTACTGGATAACAACCCGAATACTGGTGAGCGAATGCAAATGCGATGATCACCGATCATCCATCCTTCAAAATGGGATCTCCTCGAGGACGAAACAACCTGTCCGGAGCCCAGACTCCGTAGAACCACTCATCCGGTTCGCCATGTTCCATTAGCGTGAGAATCCCTGCTACATGCTCGACTCGAACTTGGGGCTCTAGATGCGATAGTGGGCCGAGATCGGAAACCGATTCCGTTCCTGTGAGGTCCATCCCGATAAATGTGAGTCTCTCCAAACGTGGCCAATTGGTCTGTCGGAATGATGGCAAAAGATGCAGTCTGCAGTGCCTGTTGGGCCTAGAGCTACAGTTCACTGAGAAGCTCGGAGTGAATTCGTTGCTTGGGGATATTCTGGCCGCGTCGCGTAGATCATCCCGAGATATGTCGTCCCGAGGCGCCCAGGCCTGGAAAGAGTTCTCCAACGTCAGTTCCATGAGAGTCCCACGAACTTCTTTCAGGATTCGAGCCCATCCTTGAAGTTCTCGATTCTCACTGTCCTCATCAAGGGCCGCGCAGATTATACCGACTTCCTCGTTCTGCTTCACCAGGACTAGCTTACTCAAATGAAGAGTCCTGAGATTCTGAAATCGGTGTGCAAGTCCATCGACGATGAGAATGCTGAGGGGCTCCCAGCTCATATTGAATGCTAAGACCATATTGATGAGAGTCAGGTTTTCCAGTTGTACAGGCCGGGCCAGGAAGGCCGCAGTTATTGGGTCTTCCATATGACCGCCAAGTTTGAGGCTTTTCAATTTGGTCAATGTCGGATAAATTCCAAGGCCAGGACAGCCTAAAGCCGCCCATTCCTCTTTTATGAACATGGAGAAGTCTTCGAGCTTGACAAATTGAAACACCATGTCATATATGTCCCAAGTTGGGAGGTCTTCGTGGGGTGTGCTGAAAAGCTTCTCTGAGTACTTCCGACCATCCTTGAGGCCTTTCATTGGGATTCCACGACCTTGATAAGTAGAAAAGTTCAACTTCTTGACGCGAGGTGCGAGCTCGTTCCACCGCTGGGGGTGATGCTGCATGAGCGTGACGCATGTAGCCAAAAACTGTCTCTACTGGTCATTGAACTCTTCGCTTTGGTGGTGCTGGTCGCCTTTTGTGGTCAAAGCCACAAAATCGATCGAAGTCCAAAGAATCGGATGCGCCTTTGAATGCACCTCTTTGCATGTCAAGCAAAGATGGAATAGCGTGTCCATGTCGCAGGCCTCGAAGATTGCGAGCTGCATTTCATCTGGTATGGTGAGAAGCGTGTGAGACATCTTAGCCGTGTTGCCCTCCTCAAGACTCGAGGTTCAGAACTCAGGAGAAGCTGAGAGGTGGAGATTTGTATTTGAGTTGAGAGATGTGGAATTCAGCCGGAAACCTCCAGCCAGGAAACCTCAATAAGCAATAAATCGGAGGAAAGAACCCTGAGGGATGTGATGATGAAGGATTGAAGTTTAGAAGAGAGTCACGTTGGAGAGAGTGTCCTTGAGGATGGAGAATATTTGCAGCAGCCGAAGCAAAAGTCGAATGTTTGGGGTAAAAAAGACCGTATACTTCCAGCAGAAGTTACTTGGAGCACGAGGAAGTGAATCCTGCTAGCAGCGATTGATGCCTCGCAAAAGGCGCTGGATGCCTATAGAGTGAAAGAGGTTGGCTGGAGTGCCTATACCAGAAACTGGACACCTCTAAGACCAGAAGTTGGACTGCTGATACCTTAGCAGCAGAAGGCTTGTGATGGGAATCCAGTTGAGGTTAACCATGCACGGGTGGCTCAATTCGAGATATTGCAATTGGAGTGGAAAGGAAGTGTTGAGGTTAAAGTCGAAAAGAGGGTTGAAGTTGGAGAAGTAGGCAAGGCAGGTTGTGCCGAGTGCAAGTGCTCCTGCTGAAAAGGGTAATTCAGGACATAAACATCTCTAACCCAAAGAAGCTTGGCGTCAGCCCTGAAGACACCCCACATGATTGGCCACAAGCATCAAATTAAGGTTCCCCGGCAGGCGTTTCAGGGGTTCAGCACAGCCACAGCCGCCCAGCCCAAACAACCCCAGCAACCTTTTGATTCCGATCCCTTCGCGCCGGGAACCTGATGAGACGTTTCAACAGTCGCCTTCGTATTTATAGCCCACCTTCATGCGTCTGTCTGACAGCTCGGGGCTATGATATCATGTAAAGCTGCTGTTGTCTGCAACATCAACCTTTACTTCAACGTCAACTTCAACTCTACGAGACTTCCCCTACTCCACGACCACAAGACTCCCCTTGCTGGCATATCACCACCTCTCCACCATGCTCGACAGCAGTAACTGCACTACCGCCCCTCCCCAAGCCGCTTCAGACGCCGGAGTCGCAGGCGCAGGCGTAAGTTCACGTGCTTCACCCCTCTTAATCCTCTCCCTCTAAACACCTCACCCCCAGGTCCTCCTCTCCTTCATCGTAACCGCCGGCCTCGCCCTCCTCCTCAGCGCCTGGATAATAACCCTTGAAATACGCCGCTCCTCCGCCAGCACCATCGCCCGCAAACTCCTCAATTCATTCAGCGACCAGCAAATCCTAACCGGCATCCTGATCCAGAGCGTCGGCCTGGCAAAAATGGACACCATGGTCCCCTACCACTTCTTCATCATCTGGATGCTGTCGTCCATCTCGACGGCGACGCACTCGGCCGCGCTGCTCGCGCTGCTGAATGACTTTAAGCGCGATTGGGTGTTGCGCTGGCTGCGGCAGGCGCTCATGCTGGTTAATCTGGTGCTGTCGTGCGTGTCGGGCATTTTCATCTTGCAGCAGGTGACCAAGAAGGTTGCGCCGACGCTGCCGATTGCCTGCGTCTGGCACGAGCCGGCGACGGAGCCCAGGGATGATGTGCCGATTTCGATTGTCGGGACTGTTGCTGTGATGGTGGGCCAGATTCTTGTGTTTGCCATGGCCGTGTTTTATCTCCATACGGGGACGGTGAAATGGCTGCAGTCGGCGAGGGCGGCCAGTTTTGTCATCCTGACGGCGATTGCTGTTGGCGCGGCTGTGCGGTGCTTCCAGGTGTCGCAGGCGTTTGGGTCGCCGGAAGTCCCATTGTCGGATGCTGGGGAGAAGGATTGGAGTTTCGGACAGCTGCTTCCGCTGTTTTTGCTGCTGTTGCCTTTGATCAACAGCATTGAGATCTTCCGCGGTGAAGTTAAGGTCCCGTCGCCGATGGAGGATGACCAGAAGCCGCTGTTTGAGACGGAGGATGGTTTCGACAGGAATCCATTTTGGAACTCCCAGATCCCGCTGAAAAGTCGATGAACCAGCCTGGCTCGATAGCTATATCACAAAGTCCACGATTCTGCAAACGCATCGTCCCTGCATCATTGCCATGGAGTAGCAGTTCCAGGCACAGTTCATCCCCAAACCTGCCGACAACTGATATTCAGCCTTTTCCCCTTCATATAACCCCTCCACTTCTCATACTCCCTCGGCGTCCCAACACCAACAGGCCATTCCCTCAGTTCCTCTGGACAGGTCCCCGCCATAACCTTCGGCATAGCATGCCACGCCCAACGCGTCTTGCCGCCCATCTGCACCACATCTCCGCTCCTGACTCTGATAACCACCATCTCCTGCTCTCTCTCCTGGTTCTCGTCTTCCTCCTGCTGCTGCTGCTCAGATGTCGCCTTCTCATCACCAGAACCCTGCGGATGTTTATCCCGTGAGATAACGAACAGCCCATCACATCCCAGACTAAAACTCGCCAACCCCCGCTCACACTCCTCGCTTACATCGCGGTGGACTGGCATGTAGTCCTTGGGGCTATACAGCAGCACGACACCGCTCTCAGGTCTAAACTCGTCCTTGAAAAGAGTTGTGACGAGCTTCCCTATCTCTGCCGGAAAAGGCGTCGGCGACTCCGTCGGATAAACCCGCGTACCCCAATCGTACTGATCACCGATCGTGAGCCACCGCAGTTTCTTTTGCAGCGCTTGCGCCGTATTCAGGGGTTTGAGATTCGGATTCGAGGCCTGAGATGAGGAAAGGGGCTGGAAGGTATGATTCGGAGAGGCGGAGTTTTGCGGGTAGGTGAAGAAGGAAGATCCGGGGGGTGGGAAGGGGATGTGGTAGTCTTGGTGCAGGTTCGTCTTGTGGAGGGGGTTGGCGAGGTGCGTGTGTAGGAGGTGGTCGAGGAGGAGGAATTGGCATTCGGGGGGTAGGAGGGAGGGGAGGAGACGGAGGCCTACAGCGGAGTTAGTACGTTGTCAGTGGTGGATGTGTGTGTGACCACGAAGGAGTGGCGTCAGGAGTTGACGACTCAAGAATTTTGTAGAACATGATCGTAGATTTGAAGAATTTTCTTCCTTCCTACTCACCGTCAAAATCCTCATGCTCATAAACAACACAATCACGTGCCTCCCTCCTCCCCACCCCCTCCTCTTCCCCATCCCCATCACTCTCATTCGCACCACCAAATCCCCTAAACCCACCCCCCTGCTCCTCCACCGACTCCTCTTTAAGCACATCAACAGCACCCCCAATCAGCTCCGCAGAAATCGTCTCCACAGCCTTAACCTTCGCCGCCTGCCTCGCAGTCAACCCGCGTCTGAAATCCACAACCTCCAGATCGGCGTCGACAAGGCGGTCCGGCAGCTTTTGGTAGTGTTTGTAGATATTGCATATTTGTTGGGGAGGGAGGGCGTGGGTGTGGTGGTGATGGCCCTGGCCCTGGCCCTGCCAAACATTTTCGTCAGAAAAAGATATGGGAGGTTTGCAATAAGAGGGATGACTTGCATTTGTGGCTGTTGGATCCATTAGGGAGCGGAGTTCCAGTTTCGAGATTGTCCAACGCTTGGGATAAGGACCTTCTCCACGTGCTGCCTGGCTCTCACGTGTCCAGATGCATAAACGATCGCTTTCTTCTGATGTTGGAAGTTCTAGATTTTTAGGTAGAAACGTGAGGTGATTCGGAGAGCCTCGGTCTAGCTAGCTATGTCGGCGATAGCTCGGATCAGATTAAAAAAATCAGTTCAACAACGCAACAAGTAGCACGTGATCCATCTCTCAGATGCATCGAGTGCACGGGCGCAAGACACCCTGTCACGTGCAACCCTGTCACCATCAAGGTCCTCACCACCACCACCACAACCCCCAAAAAAAACCACCAGAAATCGCAAAAAACCGCAAAACTAGACACCACCCATCAGGGTTTGTCAGAACAGGCTCTCACACCTGTTTTTAAATTCCGTGCTCTTTCTCCATTTTTCTTTTCCGAATCTCGATTGGGGCTCGAACCCGGGGGGTCGAGGCCCCCGGTTGGGGGAAGGGGGAACTTGAGCTTTGTCTCGACTGGGGTTAGTGCGGTGACCCATGGGAAGGGAAATCGCTACCACCAGCGCCGGCTCAAGTTGTGGGATAGAATATTTAGGGGGGCTATATTGTGGAGGATGGGGGTGAAGTGAGGTGGGCACGTGAGGTTATGCTGGGAATTTAGTAGATGCTTAGGCGTAGGTATCTCAATGGAAAGGAAGCTGAAAGACTCGACTCGCAACTATTGCCGTCCAACTATCTCAAGTTCTCTACAAAGCTCAATCATCCCTTCTTAAACTCATCCCACCTCTCCAAACATCCCCTCGCCATCTCCGCCTGCTCATCAGTCCGACAGACTAAAACCTTATACCTCGCCTCGTCACTTCCAACATCCTCCACGACGCCATCTCCCACCTTCCCATTCTTCCCCTCGTCAATTGCAAATCCCAAACAACGCAAGCTGTCCACAACTTTGTTCCTCAACTCTGCGCCCTTCTCGCCAATCCCACCCGCAAAGACCAACGCATCGACTTCCCCACCAAGTCTCACAAAATACGCACCGACGAGCCCTATAATGCGATCCACGAGGATATCCACGGCAAGCTTATCCTCTTCCCTCTCCCCCGCAATCACAGCCCCGAAATCCGTCGTGCCGGTCAACGCATTCCAACCACATTTCTTATTCAGCATTTCCTCCGCCTGCGTGATATGCAGTTCCTTAGTCGAACTGGCGCTCATGTCGCCCGCGGAATTCGTCATGTGGAAGACAAGTGCGGGATCTACATCTCCGGATCGCGTGGCGCCTGGGAGTCCTGAGAGTGGGGTCAGGCCCATGGAAGTGTCGAGGGACTTCCCGTTGCGGATTGCGCAGGCGGAGGCGCCGCTGCCGAGGTGCAGGGCTATGAGGGAGGTTGAGGATGGGGGTTTCTTGAGGAAGCTGGAGGTGGAGCGGAGGATGGAGGCGTAGGAGAGGCCGTGAAAGCCGTATTTGCGGAGATTGTTGGACTTGGAGGATTGGGGCACGGGATAGGTGGAGATGTGACGGGGGATGGTGGAGTGGAATGTTGTGTCGAAGAAGGCGAGGTTGATAGTGCTGGGGAGGGTTTCGTGAAGGCTTTTGATTAGTGAAAGAGCGGACGCGTTGTGTCTGGAGAATTCGTAAGCATGATCCTTTTCAAATAAACAGAGAGGCCTACAGTGGAGCAAGATCCGAGAGCCTCTCTATGTGGTGATACGTGTCTCGGTTTATAACTTGTGCTTGGCTATAGTCTCCGCCGTGAACGACTCGGTGGCACGCAAATTCAATGTCCTCCTTGTCTTTCAATTGAGGAAGTCCATCGTCGTTCATGAGGTGGTCCAAGATATAGTCCAAGGCATCGCCTTGGTTTTTAACATTCTCTAGTTCCTTTCCCTTGATCTTCTCGTCCCCACGTGAGTATTTGAGAGTCGCGGGTGGAGAGCTTAGTCCAGAGATTTCTATCTCGGCGAGTTGATTGGGGGTATCACTTTCGGCAGAAAATATTGAGACTTTGAGGGAAGAGGAGCCTGCATTGATTGCGAGGATTGTCTTTGAAGACGACATGGTTTGAACTTGTGATTGAACTCGCGAGGGTGGAAAAAGTTGGGGGAATAGGGTAGTTGGAGAAGTCAACTCGGAGGAAGAAGGGATGAGGAGAGGACAAGGCGAAAGGGATAGACTATAATCGTATGTTTGGGTAGGGTATGAAGATAGGTTCTATAGAGAAGAAGGGTCCCGAGATGAATTTAGATAGTTGGACAAGGGTAGCTGTAGGTAGCCCTGGGGACAGGTGGGAGCACAGCGAAGTATGAAAGAATGACGTATTTGGATGAACATTTGCGAACCATCGCTCGCAAGGGAAAGAAGCTTGACCAGAACTTCGGCTGTCTGCGGATGCTAAATTTGGCTTGCATAAAGACGGCTCTGCAATTCGGATACAAGGCAATTGATGTGTGACATCAACATTGTGATGATGGTCGAATTATGATTGATATTGAAAGAATGGCATCAGGAGAGGTGCTGCGGAATTGGCTGACCAAAGATACTCCACCTCTCTCCACATCACGAGAGATTCCCCTACAACAATTGCTTTATGCCTCAAGCATCGAAGATCAAGTCGTCAGTCGCGCTGGAAAGCTTATCTCGACGGCGAGAAGCGATTGCATGCGCGTGTTAGTGGCCGTCGCGCATTCAAAGCCGAAGGTCGACAAAGTGTGGGAAGCGAGGGGCGAACAGACGTCACCCCATAGCCCGCCAGCCACGCGCACAGCTACAAGTGCTCCAGTACTCCAATGGTCGTGCCGTCTACCCATTATACCGTGATATAAATGCGAAGGCACCTGATTCACCACCCACAACCCACCTCCCTCCAACGTGCTTCCATAACACCGACTTGATCCTGCCACAAAGAACGGCTACATCATTCCCGCATCATCGCCTATAAACAATCAACAATTCACACGATTCTCCCAAATCCATTCCTCTGTCACCAGTCCTCTACCTAACCAAACAAACCTCCAAACCCTTGACGCACATCAACCGCCAAAATGCCTGGCGAAGTAATAGATCGACCCAATCCGCAACCGCTCCCTTCGCATCTCCCAGAGGAGGTGCTGAAGCTTGCGGTTCAATTGGAAAAGCCCAAGCTCGACGATGGTGTGAACAAGGCATTGATTGACTTCAGGAAAGCTTCATTGTACATTGCCGCTGGTACGTCAATGGCACACCTGAACGAAGATGCATCAAGATCACGGTTACTGACTTGAATCTACAGCTATGATTTTCCTGAAGGACAATGTCCTCTTGGAACGTGACTTGACTTTTGACGACGTCAAGCCTCGTCTTCTTGGTATGTACAACCACTATCTCTAATCACATCCTATCTGAGGAACATCATTCTGGAATGCTTGCTGATCATGAATTGCAGGCCATTGGGGAACCTGCCCTGGCCTCATCCTTGTTCACTCACACATGAACTATCTGATCCAAAAGTACGACATGGACATGATATACGTAGTGGGACCTGGCCACGGAGCTCCTGCTTTACTCGCAAGTTTGTGGCTCGAGGGATCACTCGAAAAGTTCTACCCTCAGTACAGCCGAGATAAAAAGGGGCTTCATAATCTGATTACAAAGTTCTCGGTTCCAGGAGGCTTCCCAAGGTAATGCCAATTCCCCAAATATCACGTGAGCAATGTCTGATAGACAAACAGTCACATCAACTCCGAGACTCCTGGCGCCATCCATGAGGGAGGCGAACTTGGATATGCCCTCGGCGTCAGTTTCGGCGCTGTCATGGACAATCCAGATCTGATCGTCACATGCGTCGTTGGTGACGGCGAGGCAGAGACCGGACCTACAGCAACTGCATGGCATGGCTACAAATTCATCGACCCTAAAGAATCCGGAGCGGTCATCCCCATCGTGCACGTGAACGGCTTCAAGATCAGCGAACGAACCATCTACGGATGCATGGACGACAAGGAACTCGTCTCTCTCTTCTCTGGCTATGGCTACCAGACGCGATTTGTCGAAGATCTGGACGACATCGATGCCGACATGGGTGCTTCCATGGACTGGGCCATCCAGGAGATCCGCAAGATTCAAAAGGCTGCTCGGGATGGGAAGCCAATTCGGAAGCCTCGCTGGCCGGTACTCATTCTCAGAACACCAAAGGGCTGGAGTGGTCCTAAAAAGGTCGACGGCGAGTTCATCGAGGGATCCTTCCACGCCCATCAAGTCCCCCTCCAGAAGGCGAAATCCGATCCCAACCATCTCAAAGATCTCCAAACCTGGCTCAAGAGCTATGGTCCCGAGAATCTGTTCAAGGACGGCTCCCCAGTCGAATCTGTTCTCAAAATCGTTCCCAAGGAAGAAAGCAAGAGAACCGGCCAAGTCAAAGCCTCATACGACCCCTACACGCCCCTCAACGTCCCGGACTGGCAACAGTTCGGCGTCGACAAGGGCTCAGAAACAAGCTGCATGCAAGCCTGCGGCTCCCTCCTCGACAAAACCGCCGTCGACAACCCCCACAGCTTCCGCGTCTTCTCCCCCGATGAACTCGAATCCAACAAGCTCTCCGCCGTCCTCAAGCACACAGGCCGTAACTTCCAATGGGACGAATTCAGCTGGGGCCAGGGCGGCCGCGTCATCGAAGTCCTCTCGGAACATCTCTGCCAGGCCTTCATGCAAGGCTACACCATGACCGGCCGCACGGCGCTCTTTCCCTCCTACGAGTCCTTCCTCGGCATCATCCATACCATGATGGTGCAGTACGCCAAATTCAACAAGATCAACCGCGAAGTGCCCTGGCGCGGCGATCTCGGCAGCATAAACTACATCGAAACCTCCACCTGGACGCGGCAAGAGCACAACGGCTTCAGCCACCAAAACCCCTCTTTCATCGGCGCCGTCCTCAACCTCAAACCAACCGCCGCCCGCGTCTACCTCCCGCCAGATGCAAACTGCTTCCTAAGCACCGTCGGCCATTGCCTCCGCTCCAAAAATTACATCAACCTCATGGTCGGCTCCAAACAGCCCTCGCCCGTCTTCTTCTCCGTCGACGAGGCAGACGCCCACTGTCGCGCCGGCGCATCCATCATGAAAAACGTCTCGACCGACGCCGGCGCAAGTCCCGACGTCGTCCTCGTCGGCATCGGCGCAGAAATAACCTTCGAGGTCGTCGCGGCCGCGGCGCTGCTCAAGGAGCTGGCGCCGACGCTCCGCGTCCGTGTCGTCAACGTTACGGATCTGATGGTCCTCGACTCTGAGGGAAAACACCCGCACGCGCTCAGCCATGAGGATTTCAACGCGCTGTTCACCGAGGACAAGCCCGTGCACTTCAACTACCACGGGTACGCGGCGGAGCTCAAGGGACTGCTGTTTGGGCGGGAGCAGATGGGAAGGGTGAGCGTGGCGGCGTATATGGAGGAGGGGACGACGACGACGCCGTTTGATATGATGCTTTGTAATAAGGTTAGTCGGTATGATGTCGCGGAGCATGCGATTAGGGGGGCTGCGAGGAGTGGGAATGAGGAGGTTAAGATGGAGTTGGGGACATTGGTTGCGGAGTTGGGGCATCGGGTGCGGGAGATTAGGAAGTATATCTTGAAGGAGGGAAAAGGTATGTCTCTTTTTACTTTCCTGCTATTGGAATGGACTGGAATGGTGGTGCTAACAAATTGATAGATCCGGATGATACTTATGACCTGCCGGATTTCGAGGGGTTGAAGAATGCTAAGGGGAGTGGGCAGGGAGGTGGTCAGGTGATGTTCGAAGGGTGAGGTAAGATGGACATGTAATATTCTACGAGTGAGGTAAGGTGGTCTAAGTGAGGTGAGATGAGGTGACCTCTTATCTCATAAAGCAAAGTGATGCGATGGAAAAGAGCTACCTTAGACGCCGAACAGCGGCAGTTTTCATCATATCCAAGGCCAAGGATGAGGCGGTTCTTTCTCCTGTCAGTATGAATGACGGCAAATAGAGATCTTACCTTCCAGTAGACCGCTCCCGGGCATCTTTAGAGTGGCGTCCAGGTGTTAAACAATAAGACCTCTCAATGATAGACATATGAGTTCAGCGCTCCGAATGGTGACAATTAAGGGGTATTAACATAGCCTGCATGCTACCAAACGTGCAAATGCTCAAAGTGGTGGTCTTCGTCACCATCTCTCCTCCTCCTTCGCCGCCACTCCTTCCGTTTCCTGACCGGCACGGAAAGTAGCAGCGACGTGTCTTCCCTCCTCCTCTCTCTCGGCGGGCCCCCAGCAGGCGCATTCCCTTCTGGCGGACTTTGCGGCGTCGCAGGTGGTGGTATGATAGGCGTCGAACTCCCCTCTCCACCTCTCGTCCCAAGTTTCAGCGACAGCAGGATAATCATCCCCACGACCAACAACAGCAAAAACAGGATTATCTTCCTCTTTATCCCCTTCTTCTGATACCCCGTCGCAACCGTCAACTCCTTATCCGCCTCCTTGACCTCCACCGTCATGCGCTCAACGTTGTAGTCGATACGGTCGAGCATGCTGCCTTGATCGATAACCATAGTTTGCAGCTCCTGGAATATGTTGGCGAGCGAGATGATGCCCTGGGCGATGTCTTCGATTTCGCGTTCGCGTTGCGCGATGGCGGCGTCGTTGATGCCTGGTTTGTGGGCGAGGCGGTGCGAGGCGGTTTGCGCGAGGGTGGATTGGGAGATTTGGCGGTCGGATTCGGATTCCATGAGGGAGGGGTCGGAATAGGGGTTCCCGGCGAGGGGAGTGGAGGAGCGGTCGAGGGGGGAGGCGAAGCCGTTGATTTGGCGGAGTTCTGGGACGGACGTCAGTATAGGAAGGTTGTAATACTCGTAGCACCACAGTGAGGTCTGGAGTTGGCGTACTCTTGAGATAGGTGGCTTGTTTCTTCCTGAAAAGGGCGCTGACTTCGCCTACTCGAGTCGCCAGCGATATTTTGAGATTCTGCGCCATGGTCTCTTCCCCTCTACTGATGCCTCCTTGGTCCTTGGACTCCCGCACCATAGACTCTATCCTCTTGATAGCTTTCTGGCAGCTTTGGAATTGCCGTGTGATCTCCTGCGTCAGTTGTTCGATTTCTCGTTCCTCCTTTTTCTTGACATCCTCATCATCGAACCCGGGAAGAACATGCTTTTGGTGTAACTGATCTAGTTGTTTTGTCTGTCTCGTGACTTCCTCAAGATGTTCAGTGACTACGTCTTGGATATCTAGCCAGCGTGGAGGTAGGAGGTCCATTTCAATGACAGCATCTCCGTCGTCCTCAAATGCGCCCGCAGACATGAGCCCGCGAGTCTCCTCCGAGAGCGTTGAATTGTCGCCGAAGCCATTGGAAGCATGTCCGCTGTATTTGGTCTTCTTCGCGGGATGGTGGGAGTAGGACTGGCGGTAGGAGATGAAGCTATGTGGCTTGTTAGATGACACAGAACAGGCGGCAGCAGACGCAGGAGAGGGAAACACACAGGTTCGTCCGGTCCCTCCACATGGTAGCGGACAGGTCGCTCCCCGATACAGCGGTGGTTGTGTTGACAGAGGGTGGCTTTGATAATAGCTTCACATGACGCGCGGGTGGTGATGGTCGAATGCACAGCTTCACCTGGCCTGGATGCCGCCTGAGAGCAGCAAAGTTGGCCTTTCCCAAAGCGTGTTAGCGGCTTGGCCGGGCTGAGAAGCGCACTGGAATGCGACTTGCGTCTTCGTCTTCGCTCGACCAGACTCTCACCACCAAACATTGCACCTCCGCTGCCCTTCAACTCCTCTTCCTGAACCCTCAACTACAAGAGACCCCCTATCTATACCTGTGAACCCATCCACACCTCTTTCAACCCACCGCAAATCCCTCAACATGGTCGGTCCCCCCACATACATTGCTTCACCCCGCCCCCTCCTTACACTGGCAGTAGCCTGATCACTGTTTACACCGTCGACGATTCGCATAGACCCTGGGCTAACATAACCTACAGGCCGACGCTCTCACCGAGGAGCAAGTCTCCGAGTTCAAGGAAGCCTTCTCTCTCTTTGTAAGTTGTCGTTTTTGTTGTTGTCCCCCGTTGACGTCGTTGCCTGTTTGTCAACGCTCCTCGACATCATGGCGGGGCGCATCGAGGACCCTTAAAGGAACCGTCGCTGACTCGATTTTGTTTTACAGGACAAGGACGGCGATGGTAAGCTCTTCCACCCCCTATCGCACCCTTTCTCCGTCGTCGCCTCGTCATTGTTCAATTCTAGCCTGCTCAGGCTAGGCCTCCCACTTCAGCCTCAGCTGCGGCTGCCCAGTAGCGACTGCCTTTGGGGAAAATCTTCGTCGAACAAGCGTTGAACCACATGAAAAGATTCTCTCCGGAACAGAGGCATGGCTGACACAATCTCTTCTGTGCAGGACAAATCACGACAAAGGAGTTGGGCACTGTGATGCGATCGCTAGGCCAGAACCCAAGCGAGTCTGAGCTCCAAGACATGATCAACGAGGTGGACGCCGACAACAATGGCACCATCGACTTCCCAGGTACGCTCACACTGCTTGGTCTTAGCTTCCAGTCTCGTTGCTGACGCACGTGCTCACAGAGTTCCTTACCATGATGGCGCGCAAGATGAAAGACACGGATTCCGAGGAAGAAATCCGTGAAGCTTTCAAGGTCTTCGATCGCGATAACAACGGCTTCATCTCTGCTGCCGAACTTCGTCACGTTATGACCTCGATCGGCGAGAAACTGACCGAGGAGGAAGTCGATGAGATGATCAGGGAGGCTGACCAGGACGGTGATGGCAAGATTGATTGTAAGAGTGCAACTGAGGATCCATTTTGAGAGCGTTGCTAATTCGCGTCCAGACAACGAGTTCGTCCAATTGATGTTGGCCAAGAACTAAACACAGCGGTCTGGACTTTCTTCCTTTCCCTGTTTCCTTTCGGCCAAGAATATCTTTTGTTTTTTCCAAACCCCGCATGGCGAAGGCTGTGTGGGAACGAGCACCTGAGCGACTGACTAGGGATATGATTCTCCCCTTATGGATGCCATAGGATGGGCGGTGGGACTGGAGCTTCTCATATGATCGGTTGTGCGGTCTCCTCACGAATACAAACCTCTTCTCCGGGTCTTCCTGCTTTTCAGTTCACATGTGCCCCTGTTTGCTCTTTCTTCATAATGATTTCTTCGATGTTCTCGGAAAGAATTATCGGCATGCGGCACTCGTGTTCAGTCAGCGCCTACACAGCCTGCTCGGTAGGTGCAACCCCTGGACTTTACCACGAAAGATGAGAAAAGCCCATTTGCTTAGAAAGTTGTACGACTCTCCCGGCAATGTTCTATTTCTCAATTCTCGTTTAGACCGACCAGCTCAGGCGTAAGCAGTGCAGTTTCGATGACATACTAACACAGGGCATGAGAATAGAGGGACAGCGAGCGACAAGTCCAGGCAACCTCGCCACCTTTATCATGGGGAGGACCAACATGGAACGACGTCCAACGACCGGTTTGAGTTCGAGAACGGCACTTTCCGTACCCTGTATCTCCCACGTGATGATTCATTTACCCAAAGTTGGGCCTGAGATGTTTCACGATCAAGAACAAAAAGCTTGAGCGTGGTTAAGCAATGCCATGGCCGCGGTTACCGGGGGCTCAAAAAATATCCATGCCACATAGCAACACCACATTGTCTCAAAACTATCACACACAACTCGGAGCAGCGCCGACAGCCAGTGGAATGCGCAGCCGGTCAGACGCTCGACGAAAACCCCGCTTCCTTGTTCCTTGACATACAAGGGTGTCTGTTCATTGTTTCATATACTCCACCTTCAGCTGTTTTGCTTCCTTCCTCTCAACGTACCGTACGTGGCGACAATGACGCGCGTTCTCCCCCGCGGTCCCTCGTCAATTTTCGATCCCAGTGCAATCTAGCCCATGGGCTACACGACGTTGTTGAGATATGCATGTCTGGCAAGGAGATCGTTCATCGGACTGGGAACGAACGAACGAGACTTTATCCACACGCCAGAAAAATTGTCAAGTATTTCACTAATGGGGAGAGCATTGATGAGACGCATTTCCTTTGGAATCTGAATCTTATTCAGCAGAACCGAAATTGGACTGTTCTTTGCCAGTAGTGAACGGAATCATCTCGTGGTGAAATTGCCACCTTGGCACTCTGCCATGGAAGGAGCTCTATAGCGAAGGTTGACTATGCAACAGCGGTAAGCAAAAGAAATGATCTCATTCAAAACTCATTATGCTGATTGGCGGGGCAATTCAGTCGCTCTACTCGTTCAGAAGGTGAAATAGGTGCCAAGACCCTCATCTATCTGATATCCACAATAACCTCCGATTTTTTTTTCGCCATTGACTCCAGAAGGTGGGGCGGAGCTTTACCAGCCGTACCAATCCAATTGGCTCGACTCGCGAGCACTTCGTCTTTTACTGGCTTGTAGAGTTTCCCTATCAGTCGACAGCCTTACAGGTAGGTGCAAGCTTCTGCACAAGCTCGCTCTCTCGCATCTTTGCCTCTGAACCCCTGCCCTGAACACTCAACTTGGTCGGACATTGGACTGCTGAGCGAAAGAACGACCGGGTAGAAGCCACGAGATGGCCAAAAGTTTCGACTTTACACGTTTTCAGGTACCGTGAAGGCAATCGGATCGCCACGGCCAAGGCACAGGGGAGGACCATGAAGGCATGTTCATGAAATACATAAAGGCAAAGACCTATCGCCAGATTTTCTTCCTGGTTGTCATCTCAAATTCGTACAGCTACACTCCTTCATTACTTCCTGTCACGATGAAGACCTCCACTATCCTTACTCTTGCGCCTTTGGTCGGACTTGCGCTGGCCGCCCCCTCCGCTCGCTACTCCCATGGTCAGTCTAATCCTATGATAGTTGAAGTGCTTAATGCATGTACTGACCAACAACAGACATCCAGACTTTTGCCCGTCGGGATGGACCTGCAGGTGCCCACGACGAGCCCGCCGGCGGTGAAAGCCACGAGGGCATGGATATGGGTGGCGAGCCCGCGGAGGGTGGTCACGGTGGTATGAGCATGCCAAAGGGCCCGTCCAGCTTCGCCGAACTCATGGAGCCCGGTGGAATCATGGACAGCATCATGCCCAAGGGCCTGAAGGTCATGTCCACCAAGCAGTTGACCGCCGAGACCAAGGTCGCAGGCGCAAAGAGGATGCGGATTCGGTACGGGCCTTTCAAGCTGAAGCCCTCAGGCGTAAGTTTTATTAGCCTCGACAGACCTGACGACGCCTATTAACATGCGTTCTTCAGTCCCCCCAGCCATGGAATCCCGCCCGCATGGACCCAGACGGCAACGAATTCTCCTACATAGCCGAAGGCTTCCCCAAGGACGTGACGATCCTGACGACCAACTCGACGCTCGAGTACTCCAACGGCACGGAAGCCGACGTCAACAACGGCGTCTACAACCACCACTTCCTCTTCGCCAACCAGAACAAGCAGGCCGTCAACCCCATCGGCTGCTCCAACGGCAACACGTCGTCCGGCCTGCCCATGTCGGTCATCGGCGGCGCCTCCGAAGCAAACCGCAACACGCAGTTCTACGTCCCCGACGGCTCGCAGAACATCGGCTACTACGTCAGTCCCAACGATCAAGTGCGCATCTCGTCCGAGCTGGCCAACTACTCGCCCATCGAGAAGGACATCTACGAAGTCACCGACATCGAGTACGTCGAGGGCAAAGTCCCCGGCTCCCTCGAATCCAACCTGCAGCAACTCTCCGTCACGACCTGCCTCGGCAACGCCGAGATGGTCGAGGCGCCCGCGGGCAAGAAGCAGTTCAGCTTCACGGCCGACAAGCTCGTCATCGATAAGCCGGGCTACATCCTGTATCGTCGAGGGCATCTCCACGATGGTGGGAATGACGTCTCGCTCACGCACAACGGCAAGAATATCTGCACCAGCAAGGCCATTTACGGTGGACCGAAGCATACTACCGTCATTGATGGCAAGAAGTGGGAGACGATTGGCGAGATGACGAGTTGTGAGGATGCGGTTGAGGTTAAGCCGGGGGATACGCTTGCGGTTACTGCGTCTTATGATTTGGATGCTCATCCTGCGTGAGTTTTTTTTTTCTCTCCCTAACTTACTCTCCCCTTTCTGCTCCTGTGTTTCTCGGACTTGGGAACTAACGATTATCACAGTCGCGAACACTCCGGCGGCGGCGGCATGGGTGGCGAGATGGGACTTATGGTCATCATGTTCGCTCCCAAATAAATGTCTACCAGAGCGGGATCAAGCTGTGGCGTGACTCCTCGTCGTTCTAGGCAAAGCTGGCTTGATCTTGTTTTCGTCTGTAGCTTTTTTTCTTTGGAGTGGATGGATTGGTGGATCTTGAGGACAGGGCATTTTATTGTATATATACTCACCCTGAGGCGGTTAATATACATTCCAAATTCTGACCTGTTGATTTTCCTACGAGTGTATGATTACATTAGCCGACGTGGAATTTTGTGGTTGAGTTTCGCTCTCATTTTCAGCGTAGAAGAAGTCTACACGTCTAGTACTACTCCTACTATTCCAAATTCAACACCCGTCCTCTCCACCGACTTCCCCAATCTCAAGTCTTCTACTTTCCTTTCTCCTCTGGTCACCAAACCCAAAACAAATCCCGCCGTCCCTCAAATCAAGCATCACCCCTACCCTACAAAAGCAATCTATCCAAGATTCCCAAGCCCAAGCCTAAACCCCCAATCCCTGCCCATGATCCTGGGCAAGAGATCTTCAGGGATACAACCATCTTTCCATACCATTTTCGGCTCGGATCCTTCCGACCGGCGGACCGGCCGTGAAACAACCTTCAAGAACCTTTGGGCGGATTCCTCGTTTTCGCTTTTCGAGGTGGCGGTGCCGAGGGTAGGGTTTGTTGGATTTGTGCTGGTGGGTCGATGGTTGATGGAAGACGTGTCCCGACTTCTAATGATCAGGTGTGATGTTGCTGTAGAGTAGAATAGTAGATAGCACAACATTTTAAGATTCCTGCAGTATCATATATTCTTCGAGATAACCGACATCCTCAATGGAGAAGCGACTACACCTTTTGAAGCTCGATTTTTGGAATTCAATCCGTGAGTCTTGGAAAAACCTGCCCGCTAGTGGGTGGCAGGTGGGTACCTAGGTACTCAAGGTAGGTATGACCTTGGTACGCACCTCCTAGCAACAATCAGCCCGATTCGGATGCTTTGAACCCTGCCAGCAGGCATGATAGCTCCGTTTCGGAAAAGGGATCTTCTATCCGGGTAAGTGCACTGACAGCAGCACATATACCTGGTACCTACCTATACCTTAGGTAACCTACCAGGTAGCTTCCACTGTTGATGTGACGGCCACGTGATATGCATAATTTTGGCTTGGATTACAGTTCGGGCACACATGCGAGAACCAAGTACAAGCACCTGCGTAGAAAGGAAGCTGAAGGTCTACGTGTCGAGATTCATTTCATGTCATAATCCTACAAAGCGCAATTGCAACCTCCTCTAGATCGAAAACAGAAAAGCAAGACATCTCCCCTCATATCTCCTTTCTCACCTCCCTCCTCTCCATCCCCTTTCCCCTATCCTCGCTCCTCTAAACCCTCGTCAAATTCTGTCCAGTATAAGGAACCCCCACCCCAACAATCCCCAACAAATTCGCCACCGCATCAATCGCATTCGGATTATCCGTCAGCGGCGCCACCCCGCCCGCGCGATTCGTGCTCCTCCCAGGCACCCGTCCCTTACAAACCCGCCCCTCCCTCACCTCCATCGTATCAGCATTCACGCCCGGCGTCGCCCAGAACAGCATCTCGGGGTCCCACTTGCTCTTGACCTGCGACAGACGCGGGTAATTGTCGCCCCAGAACGCCGTCTTCCAGTCCGCGGCGCCGAAGTAGGCTTCGTTGGCATACGCGCCCGTCTCCGGGGCGATTTTACGCAGGATGTCGGCGGAGAGTTGCGGCGGCGCGTACGGGGTGTAGGCCTGCGCGATGGTGTTTCGCCAGGCGGGCAGGACCGAGACGTCGTCGTCGGGCTGCCAGGCCTTGCCGCCGCTGATCAGCTCGACGATGAAGTGCGTCGCGAAGGTGTGTTTGATGTCGCGGGGCTGGTTGGGCATGCCGGTCAGGTGCTTCTCGCCGAGGAGTCGGCTGTCCATGGGGAATTTGCCGCCCGCCATCGGCATGTTGTAGTCGCCGTTTTGCGTGTAGGGGGTGAAGGGCTGGCCGGCCTGCGGGGAGAGTTGGCGCGGGACGGGCGCGTTGGCGTATTCGGCGCGCTTGTGCAGGGTGTTTTGGTTGAGGCCCGAGAGGTACTCGTAGATGGGACGGGTGGATTCGTCCTTCTTGAGGCCGAAATCGAAGAGGTTGCCGTAGCGGTCCATGGGGTTGACCTTGCCCATTTCGAGCTGGCCGTCGCCGACGCCGGCGCCGCCGGTCCATTGGCCGATGGCGGGCCAGACGGCGGTGAAGAATTCGGCGTAGTTGGGGAAGGTCCGGACGCCGATCTGAGCCTTATTCATGCCGGGGAAGGTGGCCATCTTGTCCAAGATGGGCTCCCAGGTGCCGCGGATGTGCGATTCGGTGGCATTCTCCATGAGCGAGAAGCAGGCGCCGAAGTAGCCTTTACCAGTAGGGAGGAAGAAACCGCCGGCGCCCTGCCTGACGAGCTCGGGGAACTCGGCGGTCATGTAGGCGACGGCGTCTTCGAGGCCTTCAGAGCCATTCTTCCTTCCAAGGAAGGATTCCAGGGATGCGGTGGCGGAGTCGATGGTGAAGCTCAACCAGGCGACCTTGGGCGAAGGGTGAGCCTTGTAGGTGACTTCAGTGACAACACCCCAGGAGACTCCACCGCCGCCGCGGAGAGCCCAGAAGAGGTCGGGGTTGGAGACTTTGTTGGCGATCTTGAGCTTGCCATCTGCAGTGACGACCTTGAACTCGAGGAACTGATCAACGCCGAGACCATAGTGGGCACTGACGATAGAATGGCCAGCGGTTTGGCCCCAGCCGGCGGCGATGGCCACAGTTGCTGTTGACTAATCAGTAGCATTCACGTGCAGTTTTCCAAGAGCATTGTGCTTACGAGAGGCGCCAGCAACGACGAAAAGACCAGTGTCCTTGATGGCCCTGTTGACTTCCGACCCAACAATACCCACACCAAAGGTGACGGCAGCTTGTTGTCCATCGACCAACCGGGGTTTGCTCACGGTCTTGCCACCGATCACACGAGGGGCGCCCTCCTTGGTAGGCTCGAACTTCGAAAGCACGCTCACACCGCGAAGCTGAGAAGTATCAATCTGGAGACCGGATGGAGCCTATCAGAAATTGTCAGCTTGCGGTTCTCCTTTTCAGAAATACTCCGTGGGAATATGGAATCTGGGGCTCCGAGATTGGATCTTCACCAGCCTCCCGGTCCATCTCCATAGATGATGTTAGCAGAGAAATAGTGCACGTACGTCATTCCTGCCATGGTAATCGTGGCCAGTATTGATCATAGTAAGCCGAATGTTGTGCTTAGCAGCAAACTGAACCGCCTTCTCGACATCTTCACTCGAGCGTACAGTGTAGCGGTAGTCGGCGCGAGCTGGGCCGCCCTTTGCGATTTTCCGGGGAAGAACGCCAGGCATGGCAGCCTCCCACTCGGCGGGAGACGGCCAGCCTTGATCGGTGTTCAAAGCCCTGCATCCGTCGGGGGTCGGCGCGCGCTTGTCGAAGAGGTTGGCGCTGCTCTGGCCTGGCACTGCTGCGGCGAGGCAGGCCGATGTGAAGGCCAGTAGGGTAACGAAAGACTTCATGATTGCAAAACGAAAGTCCAAAGCCGGTGAAAAGAGTGTAATGTCTGGGTCACAGACTGTAGGCGTCCAGCGTGGTGAAGGAAATACGACATGGTACGGAGTACCTCTTTACTTATAAGTCTTGAGTGGGACTGCTTCGTACCCACCTCTCATATTGCGATCCGATATTGTGGGAGCAGAACAACATGCTCTAAGGCTGAATTCATAGATCCGGACCTTCCTTTAGGGTAAGGTGATGTGTCGGTCAAGGACTGTCCTAGCTTAACCCATGAAGAACAACCCCACAAAGCCGGAAGAGTAGGCTTCCACCGAGATTGGCAGATTAACAGCGACACGAGTGGGCGTTCTGTTTCTCTATCCGAATACTGATGCTTGCACCTCGTGGACATCAAGCAGAGTTATTGAGATGAGACCCAGGGTTTCGCGAAGGGGGTTGCAAGAACATCGAGTATGTCGTGATATTCTATTCGTTGATGGTCAGCTAGATGCCCTTGGCAGGACCGTGCAAACGGGTACGGGAGGCGACATGGGTGATGTGTTGAAGGTAGCATGGAATCGAGGGGATTACCTATAGCAACGCGCAGCAGGGGTTCATCTACCACAAACTCGTCCCCCTCACCCGAAAGTAGAGAACATTCCACAGCAAGTTCCAGGAGCCTGCAATTCTTCTCGTCTCCGTATAAGTCCCAGATATGATTGTCTCTGTGGAAATTATCCGATTCGTCCGCTTCTCTAGGCGAGGTTCACCCGCGCCTTAATCTGGGTTAAGGTATACGAGTACGGCCTATGCATACTCTTGAGATTCACGCTACCCTACTCCATTCTGAAGTTTGGTTGGGCTTGAGCTTCAAGCTGACAGTGTTGTTAAGCGCGGGGTTTATCGTTTCCGAGAAAGTCTCCCAAGTCGCCAAGTGGGTCATCTGCTGGAGGTTGCGGAGAATCTCCTGAAAGGGCATCTTGACACCCTTTGCTCGTATGCGTTCCGCTCGAGTTCAGATGCATGTCCGTTGGCTGTGAGAGGATTACTTGTGATCCACTTCTCTCCTGATATTCTCTCTTGAATACTCGTACTGTCCTATCCTCGCGACTCCACCTTGGCTTGTGAAAACAGCACCGTGAAAACCGTGCCGAGTGTTTAGACGCATGTGACAGCCACAGTTCTGTATTTTGATAGCGAAATCAACAACAGTGCTCGAACGAACGTGAAGCAAACAGAATCAAAAAAGAGTAATTGAAGCTTTTGACCCATTTGAGTTATTTCAGCTCAGAGGAACTTGGACTGCTTATCGCAACGATTTCGAGATTGTAAAGATAGACAGAACATCGTCAATACTCAATATTGTGTTTGAATTGAGGGGAAGGTAGAGTAGACCAAACGAATTATGCAAAAAAAGACCCCAAAAATGGCTTTGAAATAAAAAGAAATGCGTAGACGCGAAAAAATAGCCGATGATACATTTTTGGACGAGAACTCTTTCATCATAACACATATACTCTTACATGTCTTCCCAAAAATATCGCTTAAGAAACGACGATATCTGGAGATTTGTTGACATCACTTCTTCACCGGCCGCTTGATTCCCGGAGCATTCGGATACAAAATCGGACCCAGCGACCTACTCCCAGGTTTCTCGTCTTCGGCCTTGGGCGCAATGACCTCGAGCGCCGGATCCGCATCATGGTGATACTCAAACTAAACCACAGTCAGCCCCTGAAAATAAGAACACGAAAAGTTCGAAAGACTCACGTCGATCATGACCATATGATGCTCCTTCAAGAAATCATACCCGAGCACCACATTCGGCACCCCATCCCCCTCGCTATCCTCCCAATCATCCTCAATTACATAAAACCGAATCTTCTCGAACCTGCGCCGGCCCCGCCCCGCCTGGAAGTCCAGCTGCACGCAGAAACTCGGCTTCAGGTTCTGGTGACCCAGCAGCCCGAACTCGAGCTCCGCGAATGTCGGCGGTCGCATCACTGACCGCGCGCTGTCGCCGAGCAGTGCTGCTACCGTTGTTCGGTTTATGACGTTTGCGCCGGCGCCGGTGTCGAGTTTCGCCCACATGGTGACGCTGGCGCCATCGCTTACTCGTGTGCCGATGAGCGGGAGGTTCGCCGTATCGCGGTCCTTGGGCGACGAGTCTTTGGTGACGGGGAGGAGGTCGAAGTCGCGTTGCTTGGGAATGCGGATGTATTCGTACTCCGGGTCGGAGCTGTCGTCGTAGAAGGTGATGTCGAGTTGGTGGGGGGTGTGCAGCCGAGCGCCGCTGTTGGGGGTGAGGGAGCGCGGCGTTGGGCTCGCTCGGGGACTGTCGATTGCTGGCGGGTCGAGCTGATCGAGCTTGCGCTTTTCGGGGGAGGTTGGAGAGGTGTCGGCGCCGTTTGCTTGAGGGTTTTTCATGGTGGAGAGAGTGGTCTGAGGAATGTGGATGTACAAAGGTAACAGTGGATTTGCGCTGATGGCGAGACAAGAAATAGACGTGAGAAATGAGAAGACGATACTCTGCGGAATGAAAAGAGGGAAAGCGGGACTCGGAGGCTTTTGTATGCTTTCAAAGCGGGCTCTGCTCTGCTCTGCTCTGCTCTGCTCTGGCTGATAGCTATTTTGGGGGCTGAATCTTGGTTGACGTCTGCAAGTGAAGCGAGAAGAAAGGGGTCACAAACCCAGTTCAATAAACACAGCCTCAGAGCCAATGGATCATTCTCCAAATTGTTGAGCTACAGGGAAATGCTGGAGTCACTTTATCGGCGCCCGTGGTGGCTTCGACACTGTGGGCGTTCAGTTGAAGCTCTGAAGTCGAGATCTCCACCACAGCCTCATGCGATACATATGCCATGTTGCTAAATATAGTATATCATGTTCCCAGGGTGCGGCCCGTTCCATAACGTCAACGCTTTATGCGAACGTTCAACACGCTGCCACAACATCAGGACACCTTCCGTAGGGGCACTGAAAACACCTTTGCCTTCTGGAATTCAGAAAAAGAGCGCCAACACTAAGCTCCATCAGTTGTCAATCGATTATTGATTGGTTTATAATTACAAAATAGGTATAGGAGGTACCTAGGGTATCAGTCAGGTTGGCCGTGTCCCATAGCCTCCAACTCCATTCCAATGCTAGGCAGTTTGCCACATCCAGACTAATTTCTCCAAGAGCAGGCGGTTCGACGAGAAAAGTCTTCAGGTACAACCTCATGAAAACAGTTCGCCTTCGGAAGGACCGCACAAATCCTCCCATGCAATCCACTTTCCGCTGTCGGTCCACGCACCTCCTTTCTTGCCTCCTTTAATCTGTCCCAAAAGTGTAGACGGCAAACTTTTAGCACCTCCCCACCAATGCGTCGGTGCGCTTTCTCGGACATTCCAGTTCCACCATTCTCTGTTCCCATAAAGATCACCACTA
Source organism: Aulographum hederae CBS 113979 (assembly GCA_010015705.1). Classification (NCBI taxonomy): domain Eukaryota; kingdom Fungi; phylum Ascomycota; class Dothideomycetes; order Aulographales; family Aulographaceae; genus Aulographum; species Aulographum hederae. Next base: position 200,767 of record ML977178.1, read on the forward strand.
CCGAGCTGTCCGCCATTCAATCCTTTTCCTTCTTCGAACGGATTGTAATCATGAGCGCGATCGAGTAGCTCCAGACCATGCGGATAAAACCACATCCGACGCCACCAGGCTTCGATGAGTTCTTTGTTACCTGTAATATGAAGCACTGGAAACAGCTGATGGGTGGCGTAGTTCGTCATAAGACGGAGCGAGGTCCATGGCGTCCCAGGCGTATCCTCGACCGGCGGCAGAGGAGGAGGAGGAGAAAAACTAACATCCTCCGGAAGAAGGAAAAGAGGCTGGCTTGTGGTCCCAGCGGCCTCTTGGATATACTCGGCCGATTCTGTTGCGGGAGAATCAGCTGTTATGTGCGGCCGCCCACTGTAAGTCATCCACGTGAGAAATTCCTCGTAAAACGCGGCTGTCTGGAAGAGACTGCTTTCGTAATCCAGGCCAATATGGAAGTCAGTCTTTTGCCCGGGTTCGAACTTTGGGACGTACGTATGCTCCAGATCTGGTGGGGGCTGACGGCGCGCGTTTGTGGCATTCTCGTCCCCTTTCAAGATTCTGAAAAGACTGGTCCGTCCCCACTCTTGCTCACCCCAGGTGTCTGCGAAATACATCTGGTCCGAGTTTCGGATTTCGTTATTGGGGTCGAATTCCTTGGCCATGACCCTCATTGTCGCCTCCAGGGCCTCGTGAAGGTCGCCAGTCGGTCCAATGAGGGTACCGGAGTTCAACCAACGTGGGCGATTATAAACCGGGTCTTCTCCGTCAGTCGTCACTCCAAAAATCTTCCTCCCAAGAGGTGACTTTGGCACCGCCCAGCACGCAGGGCGCCAAGGATCTTCCGGCCAGCAGATTTTGTCGGGTCCAAATATTATACTTTGCATGACGCCATGTTCTTTCATACCCTCTTTTCCAAAGTCTTCCTCGAGTTGTGCGTTGGCGTCAGCGTTGACCTTGAAGTATCGCTGCAGAAGGACGTCTGGCCGGAGCTGCATCCACACATCGTAGCCGTCCAGGACGAGCGCCACATCATCTTGACGCCCTTCCGGCAGGCCTTTCAAGTATCGTATTATTCCCCTGATCTTGGCCAGGTGCGATGCCGTGATATCGTAGTCATCTTTCCCTTCCCAGCCGATCAGAATAGGAGCGGGATAGTTGAGCACGGCGGCCGAGTATATCAAGCGACAGAGGTTCGCGTTGGGCTGCGAGGCAGGGATAAGGAGATGGAAGTAGCTTCGCGATGCGCTGTGGGCGTGCTGTGGAGTTGGATTGTCAGCGAGGTTGTCTTCCTTCAGCACCTTGCCAGGGCGAGACGATCCCGGGGAGAGGCGAGGGTGACTTACGGCTGTTTGTCGTGTCGGGACTATGACCAGTAGGGCTATCAGAGTCCAGACGAAGAAGACGATTAACGCGAGGCGGAGCCTTTTGTTGGACAAGGCCGGAATCACCATACCTCTAGATTCGGCTCCAGAAGCGACAGGAAGAGCATGTAGGAGATAGATGCAAGCGGAAGATCGGAAGATTGGAAAATCAGCGAGGGCTAAAGAGAGGAGTTGGAGAAGGATGGCGAAGGAGGGACAGCATGGCTTGCGAGCAAGGTCTCACCCTTGAATGTCAGATGTTTAGTGTCGTGTGAAGCGGAGGCTCCTTAGCTGTCTTGGACTCTTGTCCGTCAGGGCCCGGCAGACTTTCAAAGGAACGCGCGTCATGCTGCGACATTTCATTGGATTGCCTGACTGCCAAGCGCATCTAATTGGCCGAGTTCCTGGTCCTTGGCGGAGGTGAAAGAACAGGGGAAGGATGTTCGGATCTGATTTTAAAAGATAAGATAAGATTTTAAAGATAAGATTTTTAAGATAAGATTAAGATCCTCAGATAAGATGGACGGTCCCGGAGCCTGCTCACGTGCAGTCTGCGGTCCGACCCATAGCCGTTGAACTATACCTACCGACGACTCCTATAGCTCCCCTCTGGTTTACACTCCAACTATATCCTCCCCATCGGTATTGTAGCGATGCATTTATACGTGCATTCATCTGCAGCAGTGAATCAGTTGGCTCCCTCACTCACAGTCTATCCAATTCCACGCTCGATGCTCACCACCCTGCCTCTGCATTAGCGGTCTGCAACCACCCCACAGAGGAGGCCGCACACAGCGACCCAGCCTCACTGCAGCCTTGCGGCCATCTCTCAGCGTAAGACAAGATTGAATTTCCTTCACTTTTCTTCAATTTTCCTCTCCCTCTCATGTCAGTTCCGCCTCCGTGTACTGTCAAGAGCAATGGAGTCATCAAGCGCGGACGTCAAGCCCATCCCGCTGGCCCATATGAGTCGAGTTCCTTCAACTCCGAATAAAACCGTCATATCTCCAGCCTCAACTTTCGCAACTCTCGTCGAATCACCCCAGGAGCAGACCGAGAACCCATTTCACGACCCCAAACCGAAGGTCGACCGCAAGGACAGCCGACCTTCTCCTCTTGTGCGCCGGGAAACCTCATTGGTAGAGGATGACGCCCTCCACGGCTACCCCAAGCTGGCCGCCTTCATCGGCGGAGCAAACGGCTGTGCAATCTACAAACGCTTCGCATCCCTCAACGCCCGAAACCTCCTCTACCACCAAGCGAAGCTCGTCGCCCTCGAGCACGAGCTGAACGACCTCGAGCACCACCACTCCTGGTGCAAGGACCTGCAGTACAAAGTCGACCACATCTTCCACGCCGAGCCCGGCTCCGCGGGCTACGAATTGCGCATGAAACACGAAGAAGTCTCCGACGCCCTGAAAGAATACAACCGCCTCCTCCTCGAGCAGCAGAAACTGCACAAGCTACCCCAGCCCGACGACACGTACGTGAATAGCATCCACAACTTCATCCACAACGTCAAAGCCGGCGAGCCCAACTGGCTCTCGCACCCGGAAAACACAATCTACGCCGTCTGGGACGACGACCGCAAGGCCATTCAACGCGACCTCGTCACCCTGAAGCCCGCATACGGCACCCAGGACACCTTCACGCGTCTCTTCAACGGCGCATTCCTCTACTCCTGGCACAAGCTCTTCTCGCGATTCGGCAAACCAGACGACGAGATCGACGGCTACAATTACCACGAAAGCACCCTGTCGCGCTACATGACGGCCATTGTCATGGTGGTCGCCAGTGCGTTGCCTACGACTAGTATTATAGCTCTGTACTATATCCATGAGCCGCTGTGGCGGTTGATATTCATCGTGCTCTACGGAGGCATCTTTGCCGCGTGTTTGGCTTTCTTCACCGAAGCGAGACGGGTGGAGATCTTTGGGGCTAGTGTGGCGTTGGCGGGTGTGCAGGTTGTGTTTGTCGGGACGGCGTTTGGGAATTGAGGTCGGAGATTGATTAGGAAAGGGGTTGCAATAGGATGCTGGAAATTGATGAATGGTTATGAGTAATGAGTTGGAGCTGGAGCTGGAGACCTTAATGGCTGGAACGAGGTAACGTGACTGATGACGAGACGACGAGATGAGAGGGAAACTCCTCATGATACCAAAAGTTGATCAACATAACGAAAGCGTGTCGATGACTAGCATTTCTCTGGCGTTCAATATTTACATATACCAACATCTAGTTGAATTTAGCATAATCGTTACTTCATTTCATCAAAGCGTCCCTGTAGGGTTCTAGTCTTCCATATAAACCATCCGTACTATGATCTAGTCCTCCATACAAACCAAAACCGTCTCGAGCCTCCGCCGGAACATCATATCTCACCTCCAAAGACCTCGTCCAAAATCCCCAGCACTCCTCCCTCACCTCACCTCACCCTAACAACCCTCCTCTCAACCCCGGGCATCCACCCCACAAGCGGATTCCTCCACATCCTCCACTCCTCCCCCTTCCCCTTATCCCTCTCAACGACCTTCGACACTCCCTCCCCAGACTCGAAAAACTTGAGCGTCCCAACTCTCTCATACCACCGCTGTCCCTTCACTTCGACCTCCGCGACGACAACGGCGAAGAGATATCTGAACTGCTTATCCACCGCTTCGATCTTCCCGAGGATCAGGGCAGTGAGACGGCGCGGATGGGTGGGGAGGTTGTAGCCTTGGTCCGCGAATTCTGGAGCGCAGAGGGGACGGAAGGGGGCAATGTGGTTGGTCCTGGGTTTGGTGCTTGTTCCGGGAGATTGGATAGTGGAGTGGATGTAGTATTCAGGGGAGATGAAAGGTTTGATCGGTTCGGGGGGTCTACTCTCTTTCTTGACCTTGTTTGAAGAACCCTCGCCTTCGTCGGTCGCAGCGATTAGAGGCGTGAAATCTCCTCTGTGGAAGACTTCGGAGGGCGACTTTCCCTTCTGTGGGAGAAATTCGGCGTCGAAGTCGAAACCCCACGCCTCTATCTCCAGCCACGGTGTCATAGGGAGGAAGTCCTCACGCCGGACCTGATCATAAAAGTGTTTCTCAAATCCATATTTCGTCCCATCAGCCATGCTGACAGAAACCTGGGTATCAGTGTCTTCATAATGGTATTCGAGACCATTACTGCCACTGAAGTAAACAAGACTCGTCCACCCGGTCCAGCACCAGCTGGGGAAATCCGGACGGCGGCGACTGCTCGTGGAAGCGTACCAGCAGAGCCCTTGAACGAACGAGCGTGTCGCCGCTCCAGTAGTAGTACCAGAACATCCAGAAGCAATAGGATGAGTACTGGCAGACGCCCCGACTTCAACAGGAATACCCCAATAATGAAACACAGGTACCACCCCCTCTCGAAAAGGCCTCAACACCCCCAACGCGCCATTCAGCGCATCCCCATCATACGTAAGCGCCCTTCTACAATAATTCTTGATATGCGCAATCATGCCAAAACGGCCCTGATACCCCTCTCGCGGGAAAATCAACGAATCCCTCTCCACCGTCGTCTCGCGATGATTCCTCGTGCCGCACTCATAATAGACCTGCTGCTCCGTAAAGGCGAGCAGGCGCCGCGAGCAGATGGCTTCTTGATACGTCCACGCGCGCGTCATCCAGGGGGAGCGGCGGATCAGGAGTTTGGGGTTGCTCATTGAAGAGGCGAGGAGGTAGTCAGCGACTTTCACGCTCGGTTGCGGGACTCTTGGTACGGGGCCTACGCCGGGGAGGCCGTGGGATGGGTCGGTGCCGACGGCGGCGACGAGGGTGATGCAGGCGTTGTGGTACACTTTGTCCATTTGGCGGAGCTGCTCGCTTTTGTGCGGGTTGGCGGTTTGCAGGATACAGTATCTGTCTATCCAGATGTATTGGAGGTCGAGCTTGCGGGTTACTGTCATGGCGTCTTCTATGGTTTGAGGGAGTTGGGAAGGTAGTTGCTTTCCGATGGCAGATTCGGATGCTTTCGGTGCGGGGTTTCCCCAGACGTAGCTTAGGGCTGTGTAGGCCTCGTCTCCGCGGGATTTGGCGAGCATACGGGTTTCGCAGTCGATTAGCCAGAAGTGGGAGATTCTTCGAGGGTTATGTTCGGCGCAGTCTGAGTGGTATTCGTTGCAGGAGGACATCCATTTGCGTATCATTCCAAAGTCTATCGATTTTGGATCCACCATTTGTCCTTTAATCCCATGTTTGATCCGTTTGGAATCTGACGAGCTCGCTGAATAAATGATGCCGCTCTCGTTCATATGTGTAGCCAAAGCAACGGGCGGTCGAATAGCGGGTGTCAATTCCAGGTTGCCAGAAATCACCAGACTGGTTGTAAAATCGGCATTTTTGATCCACCGTAAAGAGACCTCGCTTGGCATCTCTACTTTTGCTACTGCTCTGACGAATTGACAGATTGTACAATGAACATCGAAAGTCGCACTAGGCTTGTCGTCGCTGATGTCCACGAACGGAATAGGAACGCTGCTGCCCGGATTGGATGGAGCGGGATGGGTTAACACGCTATCCCAGTTAATGCTGGCGCAACTCGAGCATAGAGCCTCTCGACCCTCAGCCTTGATGTTACTCTCCATTGTGACTCCTTCTGGCTCTCGATAAAAGAGGCGAGAATCTGGAGGCGAAGAACCTAGGATTAAGCTAGCCCGTAAATTCCCGTCAAGGTCTGACGACACTGTTTCCACGCTCTTCTTGTGTCCGTTGGAAAGCTTGCTGCGCCTCGATTATATCTGTCAATCATGAGAATGAAATGACAATCAAGCTGGATTTGAGCGCAAGTACTATCTACCATTTCGAGTCGGAGATACCATATGGAAACAGAGATATGAAGCAGATGTCTTTGGAAAGGGCCGAATAGGCTACATGTGAATGTCTGACAAGGCTGAATGAAATATAGCATTCGACAGTAATTATTGAGTATGGGAATCAGAAACAGAGAAAAAGGCAGAAAAAGGCCGTATCTAGGGGAAATTTTGGAAAACGAAAGTGACAACGCTGAAAGGACTTCACAAAGTCAAAACTTGTCCCATGAGGTTCTCAGTAGAAGTGGCTGAGTTGAAGCTTTTCATGCCCGCAGCCTCAAAACGCAATCTTCCAAACTTGCTCTTGCGTTTGACTCTAATATCGAGGTCGTGTACAATAACGCCGCTAGAGTAAGTAGTTACCACGGAGGGCACACCTCCACTGCAGTGGAGACGTCGGATTGAGGTTGTGTACCTGAGCGCTCCAGCTGTGGGGTGGGGTGGTATGTTCGATCAATGACTAAGCAGAAAGATTCATATCACGTGAGTGTTTCACCTCACCATCAAACCACCTGCACCACTAGCACCTAAAGACAAATGACAGGAAATAGAACAAAATAGCAAAACTGAACATCCCTCCCATTAGGGTTTGTCAGAACAGGCTCGCCCGCCTGTTTTTAATCCTCCAATTTTTTGATTTCTTTTTGCAAATGTCCCAAGTGGGACTCGAACCCCGGGGGTGGTTTCCATTGCCCCAGGTTATATAGGTAGGATTGAGCCTGGCTGGGGTTAGTGCGGATCCCATGGGAAGAGACCCGCTACCCACCAGCGTCCAGCTCACTTGATGGAAATAAATATATTTTAGTGAGGCTATATTGTCATGAAATCTTGTTTCTAGTTTTGGTGTCTTGAAGGCTGACGGGGTCAACTGGCGTGGGAATGGACATGGAGCTGGCTTTACTGCATCTGGTCCAACCTTTTCCGATCCTAGGTCTTGTATTGAATTCAACTAGGCATAAATCGAACATAATTGCCATACCATCTATGGGTTGGCATGGGGCCGTCAGAGAAATGCAGCCCTAGTCATTCCTCTTTCCAGACATATAACATGTAATCGACTCTTTAACTCATGAAACCCTTATACTGCGGTTTCCTCTCACCTCTCCCTAGCAACAACTGCTTCCCTTTCTTCTTCCCATCCGCCCTTCGTGACTCTTCTTGTCCCTTCAACCACTGCTCGCGAATGCTCTTCGTTCCAGCGTTTGGCTTGCTGGGAAGGAATTTGTTCTTCTCAGGAAGGACTCTCACACGCACCGGCCCATGTTTAAGATCCCTGGACTGCTTGAATGTTGGACCCTTGGAGACAAGCAATTTATTGTTGGCAGGATGCTTGTCAGGAGCGGCGTCTGGTTCTGGTGAAGGGGCAGGTCTTGAGAGGAGGGACGCAGGAAGAAATTCGGGCAGATTGTCGAGATTGACGTTGTTGAAATCGATGGGAGTTTCCCTGTCCTGCGCCTCTTCGCCCGCCGGTTCTTCCATGTCCTCAACATTGTCCCCATCTTGGGTTTCGACACCAAGAGCTCTCGCAGCTGCCCTCTCCTTCTTCTCTCGTCGCTTTGCTTTCTTCTCGTCGCGGATACTCTGCTCTTCAACCTTCGCTTTGACCTCCTCCGCCTGCGCCTTCAATCGTGCATCACGCTCACGCCGTCGAGTTTTCTCCACTGTTTCCTTCCGAGTAATGGCCTTTTGGGTATCCGCGGCTTGTGCACGAGAGGTAGCTTTGGCAGTTGCGAGCGTTAGGGTTTCAGGTGCGTCGTCATCATCGTCGTCATCTGATGCGGGTTCTGATGCACCGCCAGAATCAAGCAGAGAATCGGAGATCTTTGAAACAGTGTTTGCGAGGACGTTGCTATTGACGGAGTCTTCGCTTCCAAAACGGATGCGATGGTTTGCTGGTCCGATAGACACCGATTTCTTCGCCTCAGTGGGTGTTTCTTCTTTCGGTGAAGCCGTGTCTTCTGCATTGGCATCGTGGAAAGACTTGTTTCCTTTCCGCAGAGCCGTGGTCGTTCTTTGTGAGAGGGGTGTCGCTCTCGTTGTTTCTTTACGGGGTTTTCTTGATGTGGCAGACGTAACATATACCGAAGGCGAGTCTGAGGCTGTTGAAGGAGTCACATGTTTTGTGTCATCCTCGACAGTACTGCGTAGTTGCGCGACTGGAGTATCTGTGACTTGCTTCGAACGAACTGCTATGGTCTTTTCCTCGCCACTAACTGCATTTGTAGCCTTGGAGCCAACATTGTCTCTTTTTACTTCCTCCCCCTCTTCTCCGCTATCGATGGTCCCTGGGACTTTGACCACAATTGTATCCAACTCTTCGACATGGTCGCTCGAAGCATGACCCTGTGCCGACGGCTTCCCGGTGGAACCACGCGACTTCTTTGCAATTCGACCTGGAGCCTGGCTTTTGGTCTTGGGCGTACTTTGGGACGAGTCCGTTTGAGTCCTCCTCTTTTTCACTTCGACGGGACTGGCAATTCGCTCCGACCTCCGCTTCAAAGGAGGGTTTGCAGGTGAGGGTGTAGCAGCCGGGTTGGACTGCTTTCTCGTTGTCACCATTTGTGGAGCGGGATAGCGAGTTATCAGAATTGCGGTGGTGAAGTGGTCTTGGAGGAGTGTCGCTGGAACGACTTTGTTCCATGCAGCGCAGATTGTTGAAGAAAAATGTTGTCGGAGGCAAAGATTTTCCGAATTCCCCGAACCTAGCAACCTCACCCTCACCAGTAGTGCTCATAACTCATATCTCATACCAATACCTACCTTACCCAAGCTACCTGTCTCTATCCAGACACTTCAAGGGCCCTTGCGTCGCACACGATGCGGATTGGAAGCTGGTCTCTCTTTTCCAAGCGATAATGTTCGACCTGGTCTCCATATCATGTCCTCATATATCACAACTCTTCTACTCGGCCTGCCTCCCTAGGGAATCACCCTCACCATTGCGACTATGTGAGTGTTACGCTGCCCTTCTCAATGTAAACTCCTTCTGACCATACTTAGCCGGCACGGCTTCGTTCGTCACCTCGTCCGCCTGAATCCCATCTCCAGCCCCATGTCGAGACCTCTTTTTCCTCGCCTTGCGCGACCTTTTCTTCGCAAACCCTCCGCAACGCCCCAATCCCAGATATGTGCTGCAACATGGCCCTACGCTCGGCCTTTTGTGCGATACAAAGCCGATTACTGGAAAATATCCCCTAAAACCCACGACTCGCGACACTCGGAAAGTTTTATTGCGAGACGCTCCCAGTCCGTGAAAGATGCCAATGTCTACCGCGAGGGCCGGGTCTGGACACTTCTGAACGAACTACATCAATTGAAAATGGTGACTATTCCTCCCGAGAATGCAGCCAATTTCCTGCACGATTTTGCGAAATCCGACGGCGTTGTACGGCCTATGTATGTTATGGACGCGCTTTGCAAGAGTGCGTGACCCAAACCCAATGCTTTGTCCCCCATGTTGACTTCCTGATAGAACATAAGATCCACAAGGACCTTCTCGTCCAGCTAATTCGCGCCTTCTTGAGCTTCAATGGCGAATTAAGATCCGCCGCCTGGCAACTAGGCTGGAGCGCCTCGAATGCTGGATCCGAGACTGCGTCGATCTTCATGTCGCGCGTTGCTCTCATCCTCAATAGAACTGGGACCGATACCTTCCGCAAGTCAGAGCAACATCTCGAAGAGCTGGGCAACGCTGGTAACATTGTTGCTCTTACCCTCCTCGGGCAAATTGCCGACTATAAGAAAAACTATTCCAAGGCCATGGTGTACTACTCCAAAGCTGTTGACAGAGCTGTGAAAAAAGCAGAAGCTGGTCAAAAGGTAGATTTTCGAGCGGGAACGCCAGGGGCCACCGGAGGAATACCAGAACCTTTCGACAGACCTCTTGTAGCCCCGTGGAACGAGCTTGCGGACTTGTATGCGAAGCGACAAGAAATTGGCAAGGCCAAAAAAGTGCTGGAGCCTGGCGCGTTTATCTTCGACGACACGGACAGTTTTTACTATTTGGCCTTGCTCACGGAAAAGTACAGTCCCGACTGGTTAGCGTACATGTCACGCGCCGCATCCGCAGGCCACACGTCGGCCTGTGTCGCGCTGGGAACATTCTACGGCATGCCTGATAAGACGTTCAAGAGTATTGCACCGGACCTTCGGCCACACATCGCAGAGTTTGTTTGGACCGAACTTAATCGGCCCTGGCGCTCCGCTTCGACCGCGCAGCAATGGAAGATGCAAGTGACTCGAGCTGAGCGGGATCCTAATATATCAGTGCAGGAAGTGGCGCGAGTGTACCACGTCGGGACAAGATGGCTCCTTGCCGCTCTCGAGGAGTCTGGTCAGTGCTTGTGGCTGCGGTTCAGGGTACCCGGCGACAGGACTGGCGATCTTCCTGCAGCACGTCTGGAATTTGCCAGGCAGCTTTTGGTCATGGGATCAATCTCAGAGGCCACCCAGCTGGCAATGGGTGTCAGCACCGGTATCCTTGAGGGGATGGATCAGTCGGAGGAGTCTCTTCAGTGGGCTGAGGACTGGAAGAAGCGATATCCCGAGGAAGTCAAGCAGGCCCACCATTTCCTCGACGAGGTCATCAAATCATACAAAAACTCCATACATGTACCTGAGGCTGCAAAGGCAGCCGAGTCACAACGATGGTGGGGGAAAGCAGCGTCCCAGACAACTTCGATTGCTACCGACCCCATTTCATGGTTCAAATGGGGTGTCGTTAGTCTTTTGCTTACCGGTTGCCTATTTGTCGGTTTGGCATTCCTGGTTGACATTTTTGAAGTCGAGTACATGTGTCATAAGGAGAGAAACGGCACCATGACTGATGAGGCTAAGGAGGCCTGGGAGGAACATAAACATACACTTGTTTGGTATACGATGCGTTACATGACGGCTGAGGAGAGGGAGGAAATCGCGAATAAGCTGAAGAAGAGTCAAAGTCAAGGAGCTTTGGCTGAGGAAAGTTCCGCACAAGTGATCAGTCGCGAGGGCAGCGATCATGAGTTATCCTCGGCACCACCGTGAAGTCGGAGGTGGTCCAGGTGGAGCATATCAGCATATTTCGAGTACTCCTTTACCTCTACCTTTCTTGTACATTTTCTGCTTGGATGTAGGAACATACCATCTATTCGATTATTCCTCCTGTATTATATAACCCCAGTCTCTATACCCTCAATCTCTCAGATCTCGGTATCATATCAATAACTACAAACCACTCATGTCCTGATCCCAGAAAGCCGTTGAGTACCCCCTGTTTTTACAGAATCAAAAGACCCAATCCAACCACAGCCGTCCCACAAGCGCCTACCCACATCCCTAGAACATTCCTCCTGACCCTGCCAGCAGACCCCTCCGCAGGCGGCACTTCTGGGATACCTCCCCCCGCCCCATCACTCCCTCCATTCCCACCCTCGCCATCTCCATCTCCATTTCCACCTCCACTACTCTCACTCCCCTCCACCGCAACATAAACAATCGCAATGCCCATAATCCTCCCCTGCGCGTCCGCAGACCCAGACGCAGACCCGTCCGCCTGGAGCGGTTGCAGCGGATGCGCAGCGAGGTCGTAATCAGCGCGGACACTGAATGTGTCGCCGGGACTCACGATAGCGGCGGGGTCGTCGACGTCCCAGGCGCAGGTCGTGATGTCTGTTATAGAAGCTCCGATTCTGTTTGCTGGTGGCGAGGCTCCTGGGAGGAAGGCTGTGCTGGCTTTGTCCCCAGCACTAGTGGACGACAAACACTCTCATTGTTCTTCAGCACCTGGAGTCCCGTTGCTCCATTATTCAGTAATCCCGCAACCGCAACGATACGACCGCTGATATCCCGCGAGACGGTCCAGGGGTTTGGCGCAGAGAGGGAGAAGGTGTCGGCGGAGGTGTTTGGTGCGGGTGCTGGGATGGGGAGGGTGGAGTCGACGCAGCCGCCGATGTCGAGCCAGGCCGGGAGCACGGATTGGAAGCCTTGTGGTAGGGGAAAATGGATATATTCGAAGGTTAGGGTTAGGTAGAGGGGTATGGGTTCTGGTGTGGGCGCTGCGGGATCTGGCGGTGGGGTAAGGGGTCGGTTGGACAGGGCGGTTAGGAGGAAGAGGGAGCTGGGGGTGGTGAGGTGATAGCCTGTCTTCTGCGTTCTGACGGACGTTCATGTTAGATAGTGAGACGAGTACATTGGAGAAAAAGGAGACGTACCCGTTCGCGCTCAAGCTAACCGGAACCCTCTCATTCCCACTAACGAAGAACCGCAGCGGCGTCAACGGAAGTTCCGATTCCCCTTCTCCACACGTAGTATCCGAGCGAGCAGTATCCAATAACACAGCACTCTCCAACCGAAAAGCAGAACTCCCCTCCACAGTCGTACCATTAGCAAACTCCAGCCCCGCTTGTATTAACGTTATAAGACAATCATCGCAAGGTTTCGTAGCACTGGTATCCGTGAACGTAACCTCGGGCGTAATCGCTGTAGATGGCGGAACAACATAAGGACCGTATCTAACAATCGCGCCACGGGCGCCCGAGGCGCGGAAGTGTGTTGCGTCGAACGTCGCGATGGTCGTCGCGGTCGTTGGGATAGAGTCTTGATCTGCAGCCGGCTTTGTGTTAGTAACCGATGGCATGCCTGAGGCGGATCATAGGCCGGGTTTTTACTAACCGCGGGCGAGGATCGTATCCTGGTGCAGAGCATGCGCGATGGCGAGGGGGAAATGGATGGATAGGGGGAGGTAGACGGTGAAGACCGTGGATAGAAAGGGGGCCATTAATGGAATGGGGGATGGGAGTGTTGGTCATGCCATTGATTCTTGAGAGAGGGATTTAGCTGTATTGGACGCTGCGCAATACTAGGAGAAAGGAGAGGAGGGGAGGAGAGTGCCATCTTGGTGGAAGATAGGGCTAAGGGAAAAGCCTCCACTCCACGCGAACGACCACGAGCTTTGACGTTGACTTTGACAAGACGAAAGCGCTTTCCGCGGTAATGATATTGAAGATGGACCGTTCAAGATGTTCATAATTCATGCGAGCTTGGAACCGAGGCCGCTTCCGCGAGGGAACCTCGATAGGGTCGTTGGGTTCATAGGTTTACATAGGAGGATTCTTGAATATCCCACGCAGCGCCAACCTGAGACCGGCTGGACAGGGAAATGGGACGAGAGAAAAAGAAAAATGCTAGAGAGAAGAGATGTGAAGGAGGATGCCTGGACGCTCTTGGATACTCTCGGACCAACTTGCTTCATTGTTGCAGGGAGGGTGCTTGTTGCGCTGGTGAGCAGGTACCTGTCATATCGCTGAAGGAGCCTTAACAGAACCGTTTGGGAGATGATGGACTGCATTGTGTCCTTTGCACTGCTTGACGGCCTCTTTTGGTAAATTTCCGGTGTTTTGGGAAGACTGGGTGTTCTTGTGGTTGCGCTTGGGGAAATGTGGCCGAGGAGGGTTGGCGGGATCAACTACGAGGAGGTCCTCTTGCGTGCGCTCTTGCGGAGTTGAGCTCCCTTCTTCACCTCTGGTGTGATGTCTCAACATGAATGAAGAAAGGAATAGATATGAAATTGTACGAGACTGGTTGTTGACGGTAGCTTATCGAAGGGAACTTCTTCATCAACCATGCGTTCTACACTTGGATTAGTATCAATGTACGGTATCCCAACCTAGTAAAAAAAAGGAACGACCATACACAGTGAAGCAAGAAGAGACAAAAGGGATAGAATCATCTTAGCTTGATAGAGAGAGAAGCGTGGTTGGATATGAACGCATTGAATGATTGCCAGGTCAAGTTTCAAGACGTCCGAGTTCCATGTCAGGGGGTTGGAATTGAGTTGGTCCGCATTTGGTCCGATTTCCCCCGGACGAACACGGTGTGAGCCACTACAAAGAGGACCACATCCCACACTGCACCAGCCTGGTTGAAATAAACCGGAGTAGTCATTGAATAAACGGCGATGAGTGCGTCGATGTTTGACGATTACTTCTTCACAAACCCCATCTCACAAACTTCCCTCCCCAATTTCGCCCGTTGCCATTAATGCATTCAAAAAAGGTCAAAAAATACATCTTCCAAAAGTACAACTCGACTGCTCCATTCCTCTCCTGCAGAGTTATCCCATGATCTGTTGCACAGTCTCTGCAGCCGGCGTGACTCTCATCCCAGCGAATGCGTCATGTACAGCCCTCGAAGATTCATGGCACAAGGCCACCATAGTCTGATATCGGCCATGCAGCTTCCTAAAGCGGTCCTCAAATTCGCTTTCATGGCCCATCAACCTTTCAAAACTGCTGAAATCCCCGCCCAGCTTAGGCAATCGGGATATCAGCCCGTCAAAGTCGTCCAGCAGAAGTGGGTACTCCATGTAAAGCCCGTAGTCGGCAAACTCATTGTATATCCTCGGCGACCTTCTTCGGATCATCAATTCGTCAGAGCGGCACCACAGCTGTTTGGAAATTGCTTGTATGTCGTCGACTTGGGCTTCTAAACTCTCGAAGCGGGCCTTTGGACTCTCGACACGCACCCCTGGACCCTTAAGATGGGCTTCTGGGCTTTTGACAAGAGCGTCGTCTGAGCTCTCAAGACGGGCCACTGAGCTTCCGACGCCAGCCTCCGAGCTCTCAAGACGGGCCTCCGAACTTCCGACGCCAGCCTCTGAGCGCTCGGAATGGGCCGTTTGGTGAGGTTTCTGGAACGATGGCCATTCTTGCCAATTGTGACGTCTGAGGAGGAAGAGGCAAGCAACAACACCCAAGAGGAAACCTGTCAGATATGTTGTGGGTTTGATGTTGAGGTCATCAGGACATCGTGGACCGAAAACAAAGGGAAAGGCAGCGGCGGCCGCACACCTCGTGAAATCGATGATCTCGAGAACGACGGACATGTTGAAGAAGAGGTCCTGGGGAGACGTTAGGTACCTGAAGCTGAAAGGATCGCGAGACGAATACCGAAATGAGTTTCTTTCGGTTGATGATACGGCAAAGTTGAACTGTCAAATACGTGGTGTACAGCGAACGATGAGTTGAAGAGAGCCTGTTGTCGAGCATCAGTAGCTGAATATAAAAGA
The DNA here is from genome assembly GCA_010015705.1 of Aulographum hederae CBS 113979. Lineage (NCBI taxonomy): Eukaryota > Fungi > Ascomycota > Dothideomycetes > Aulographales > Aulographaceae > Aulographum > Aulographum hederae. The sequence goes on from ML977178.1 coordinate 215,984, forward strand.
TGACATGAGGTGTGTAACGGATAAGAGAGAAGAAGCAACATTGGATTGCGCGAGGTGAAAAGATGAAGAGGCAAGAGTGGCTTCCCATAGCTTTTGGAGAAGTAACATCCCGCACTATGCGGCATACTCGCCTGCGACTACCTGAGTGGTAAATGAATGGAAAGTAAGGTAAGAAGGTACCTAGAGAAATAGCGACAAAACAATGCAACCCCGCTTTCGAGAGGGAATTGAGTAGCTTCGAGTTCCTTCCGAATTATGCCTTCTAACGAATGCTTTAGCAGAGAACTCTGACTTACCCGACTAGCGAAGGAGTGAGCAACCAATTAGAAGAGTCCTCAAAGGATATGCTCCAAAGTTGGTAACAATTGCCCTCCACTCCACTGTTCATTCTGCTACCCCGCCATACACCATCTCTTCATCCCCACCCTCCTCCAACTACCCCAACCAACTCGCCCTTCTTCTCTCCTTCTCAGCATCATCCCCAACTCCCAGCTTCACCAGCAACACATACTTCTCCCGCTCAAGTTCTTGATACTCCTTCCTCAATTCCAGCAGATGCGCGTAGTCCGGTTCGCACTCGGGCCAGGAGCTGTGACGGCCTGGAGTGGACATGGCCGCTTGGAGTAGCTCCCAGGTGGACTCGAGATTAGCTTCCAGGCTCTCCAGGTGCTCAAGAGCGCTGGTGTCGGAGGGCGTAAGTGGGGTTGAAGCGCCTGAATCAGGGCTTGTAGGAAGCGTTGAGGAGCGGTTCGAGGTGTTCACGGCAGTGACCAGGCCGGTGATGCTGTTGTGTTTGGTGCTGTGAAGGGTTGATGGTACTGTTGGTGGAGTTGGTGGAGCCTTGCCACAGATACCTGTGTTGGGATAATAATTGAATGGGACAGCTTTGCTGAGAGTTGGAGTTGCTAGGTGATTGTGGTCGGACGCTGCGGGGACAACGATGGTGGGAATTTGGCGGATGGTTGCTTCTTGGACGCAGCAATGATCTTGAAATCCAGGGATGTTACCATGTGTAAACAGAGGCTGAACGTGCCTTTCCCGTGACGTATCATATGGGCTCCGCGCGGAAGATTCCATGGTATTTGAGTGAAACAGCGTATATCGCACTGCCACTCCCTGTGTTGGATCTTGCCTTGCCGGCATGGCGGAAATGGACGCCCCTATGCCTAAGGCTTCAAAATGAGTTTCCACAGACGATGAAGCATCATGACACGGACAGGAACTGGCCACTGAAGAAAAAGCGTTTTGGGGTTTGACGTCGTCTCTTGAAGACAGGCGGGCGTTCCGGATTCGCCTCAACTCGATTGCATTGGTACGCCATTTGCTGATATCTTGTTCATTGGGAAGTTGCCTATGCCGCTCATCCTCGATACCTGCTTCGAGAGCATTTATAATATCGTTCAGATCGGATGTAGCGTATTTTTCTGCGTCCTCGTCATTGTCGTCGTCGGAATAGTCAGCGTCTTCGAGAAATGATTCGTTCAAGTCTAGTGATGTGTCTTTTGAAGCTTGCAATTTGTCGCTATCGCTTGAGGGGCCGGACGCCGCCGGAAATCGTGCAGCTGGGGATTGAGATCCCATGTTGAAAAGGGGCTGCAATATTTCAGAGTGAAACTGATTTTGAGTGGCAAGGAAAGGAATGTAGTAGTATGGATAGAAATGAGAGATGTCATTGAAACAAGATACCTTACATTCTTCAAGGGGTTTATATGGAGGGCAAAAATGGTTAGTAGATATTCTGCAGATAATTGCACATTAAACAACGTTGTCGAAGCCTAAGAAATTGGTCCACGGTTGGGAGTGTTTGAGGTTGTTAGGCAATAACGGTTGTTAGACGGTTGTAGTAGGGACAGGGCGAGGGGGGGAAATTTTGCCTCCGAGCTTCGCCTAGACGCGTACGGAAAAGGAAAACCTCGAGATCTAAGTTACGAGACATCGAATAAAGTTTTAAAATTTCACGCTTGCGGGATGGACTGAATAGCGGGGTTTCACGCGCTTTCGAGTATAAGAAAAAATTGAGGTATCTACTAAGCTGTCTACACGATTAACGACCTCGGGAAGTCCTTTCTTCGCTGAAGTTGATATACTACACTCGCGCGCGAAGGGAGGGAAGATACGAAGGAGAGTCGCCTTAACGGTTATAGAACTTAAACGGTTATCAGACAGTTATGGAATTTCAAATAGTTATCAGACGTTTGTTAATTTTACGACGCGATGTTCTCTCGACCATCTTTAGATAATCAGATTTTGAGAACGTTCTAGCGATGGATCTTGCTCCCTATATAAGGTACTTCCGCTACCTCAGGGGTCACATATGGTTGAGCAAAATGGTTGGTAGATGGTTGGTAGATAGCTATATTTAACAACGTTGCAAATGCCCAAGGAATCGGTCCACGGTTGTCACAGTTTGAGGTCATCACGTAGAAACGGTTGTTAGACGGTTGTTAGAGGACAAACGGTTATCAGACGGTTGTGGATTAATAGGATAATAGGGGGAAAACTCCGCTCCAAGCCTCGAGGTCGGTTAGACGCGGGTCGAAGGGGAAAACCTCGAAATCTAAATCACGAGATGTTGAATAAATTTAGCAAATTCAAGCCTACTGGAGAAGTGAACTTGAGAAATTACGCGAAAAGGTAAAAGGAAGGTTTTAAATTATCTGCTAAGCTATCTACACGATTCTCGAAGTTGTTGAATCTGATATACTTTACTCGCGCGCGAGGGAGGAACCTGTTACGAAGGAGAATAGATTGTCAGACGGTTGTAGATTCTGAACGGTTGTGAAATGGTTGTTAAATTTCAAATAGTTGTAGTTATTCAACGCGAGATTCCCTTAACCATCTATAGATAATTAGATTCTGAGAACCATCTAGCGATGGTTCTTGTTCCCCATATACTTCCGCCAAGGTAAGGTACGAGACATGGAGGACCAACCTTGGAAGTTACTTGTTTTGCGGCGATAGGTTGGTAGATACTTCCCTCTAATGAAGAGATATCCACGGGCCTGATGAGTGGTTACCTCCGCATGCCCCTCCCAGAGTGATCTATTCAGACCAAAATGTGATGCCCGTAGTGAATGCTACTGCGACTGTCCGATGATTGACCCCATAGGACTGGGAGATGGTGGCATTCCATGTACGTTCAAAATGATATTGGGAAGAAGGTCTTTTTGCGGGTCGGAACTTTTAGAGCAGGTAGGTTAATCTAGAGCAAGATAGCGTGGCGTTGGTGGGTATGTGGGACTTGGGGTAGAGCCGAGATGAGATGAGGTGAGGACACCAGAGGATTGAGGAGAGACTTAGTCAGCAGTCGGCTTTGTGTTTGTACCTGCCACGCGTGATCGTCGCGCATCGTAACTCGCCGCAGAATGAAGGAGTTGACAAACTCCTCGATACGTTCTCATCTCACACGCAACAAACATCACACTCCTTGCTTTTGGGATACAGACTGGAGACTCGGAGCTCCTCTATTCTTTTGGATATACCACGTGATCCTTTGTCTAAACCGACCTTCCTTTCTTCCCACCACCATCAACCGAGCACTCCAGTCTTGTCGCTCACACATTTCCTTACCTGTCGCTCATTTGCTTCGAAATGGGTGGTGCAGTGCCCCAAATACCAGGCCATGTGGTCGACCCAGAGATCGCCCAGACGATGCGACGCGAAATCGCTACACTTCTCGGTCGCCAGAGCGACCACTTTCCCGGAGCGCAACCCGTGAGCTTCGCTCGACATCACCTTCAAGATCTCAAACAGCGAGACTACTATCTTTGCGAGAAGACCGACGGCATACGGTGCCTGCTCTACTGCGGCGAGGACAACGGCAACGAATTTCACTATCTGATCGACCGGAAGAATCTCTACTACTGGATCGAAAACCTCCATTTCCCGCATCATGAGGATCCCCTGTTCTGGCGGTGGCATGTCGAAACCCTCCTGGATGGCGAACTCGTCAATGACACCATGCCTGATGGAAGCGTTCGACTCCGATTCCTTGTCTTCGACTGCCTGATGATGGACGGCAGGAACATCACCAATAAGCATCTCGACAAGCGCATCGGCTATGTCAAGGAGTACATGTTCAAGCCGTACAAGGAGTTCATCAGACAACACCCCCACGAACTACAGCGGCAACCCTTTCAATTGGAGCTGAAGCAGATGGAGAAGCCGTACGCTTTCGAAATGATGTTCAAGGAAAAACTGCCAAATCTACCCCACGGAAACGACGGGCTTGTCCTCACGTGCAAAGAGTCAAACTATATCTTCGGAACGGATACCAACATTCTGAAATGGAAACCAGCCGACGAGAACTCAATCGACTTTCTCCTCTCCCTAGGCGAATTCCCCGAGTATGATCCTGAAGACGGAGAGGAGGGTCTCATCCGCGACTACTACGCCAAGCCTTCTTTCGACCTCCTCGTCTACCACGGCAGTTCAGACTACCGCAACTTCGCGCAGCTCTACGTCAGCGACGAGGAGTGGGAAAAGATGAAAGAGATGGGCGAGATTCTGGACGGCCGCATCATCGAGTGTTTCAAAGACGACCAAGGCCGATGGCGCTACAAAGCCGCACCTGAAGGCTGGCCACGCTTCCGCGATGACAAGAAAGAGGCCAACCACATCTCTACCGTCAAGAGCGTCCTGGAGAGCATCGAAGATGGCGTGTCGGAGGAGGATTTGATTCGCGCTGCTCAGGGTATCAAAGAGGCGTGGAAGGCGAGGCATCCAGAGGAAGATCGCGAGGCGCTTCAAAAGAAGAGACCAAGTTCGGCTGCTCCACCTCCGTCGGCTACACCACCTTCTCGATGATGCTTCGTTCTTTTCTTGGCATATTCGAACGTGAATCGGTTGTTCTCTTTAATGGGGTAACGAATGTAGCGTTCCAATCGTATATGGCGTGGCGTTGCTACGAAACGGTTGCTTTCTTGCGGTCGTTCATGGTGGAGTAGGTGGTTTGGGTAGTAATGCTTCTCGTCGCGGGAAAACAAAGGGAGCCACATTGGGAGAGCAGTACTTGCTTTTGGAACTGCAAGCTACCTTATTTCTGTTTCATGACGCATATTCGCTATGCTAGCAGGATCGCTAAAGATGCCCGATCTTACTTCGCGCCTTTCTTCATGCATTCGTGACTTCTGTAACCTCAAGGTACCTACACTTATCACATAAAGTCTCCGAAACCGGGCTGCCAGACTGCCACAGAATCATTCGCAATTTCACAGGCAATTGACCACCATAAACTTTGAAGAGTTTCAGCAAAAACTCAATCCACATACACTTTATAGTGGGGGTGGTTGAGAAAAAGCTTTTGAGCTCTTTTTTAAACCGGCCATGCGAGTTAGAGGTAGTGGAAGTGATCGTTTAAGACCAGACAAGACCTCTAATCATTACTGAGAATTGGGAGTAGAAAGTGAATTATATGGTGGGAAATGAATACTTTTGTTTTGGGCGCGGGTTCGAGACCTGCAGCAGGTAACCCTTTTTTTTCTTTGCCTGTCTTGCCTTTTTCTTTTCGTTGACACCGGCAGGCTACCAACAACTAGGTCAAGAAATGCATTCTCCAACCCAGTTCTTTAAGATTCGAATTTATAATACAAAGGCCACGTTGATTAATAAGTTGTCGTTGGATTTTCCCCCGCGTTCCTCATGGATGAAGGCCGGATAAAAGTATCCGCCAAAGACAGACAGGCCTACGTTTTGAGCTTCTACAAAATGACCCTCAAGTCCGCGAGTTCGAAACAAGACATGATTTCTTTATAGACTCCCCTAACAATTTCATTCCACTTCCCTAACCCCATCTCTAACCCACCACCACCATGTCCCCCTCCTCCATCCGCGGCCCAGGCCTCCTCTGCGTAACCTCCCGCATCTCCTCCCCCTCCATCCTCTCCGAAGAAACCTACTTCAACTGGTACGACAACGACCACATCGCAGAAATAACCTCGCACGCGCCCATGTCCTCCGCGTTCCGGTACTGGGACACGGACCGCTCAACGGCAAAGAAGCCGTACTTGGCCTTCTATCCCATGGCGGATCTGGCGTTTACGCAGGGAGAGGCGTTTAGGGGGATCAGGGTTAAGAGTGATTTGTTGCCGGGGAGTGGGGTTGTTTATGATTATGCGGAGGTGGATGTGAGGTATTTGGGGTTTGTTGGGGGGACGGGGAGGAAGGGGGAAGGGAGAGGTAAGGGGTCTCGAAGTCACGTTACGAGGAGGCCAGATTTTGATGCTCTGTCTCTAGAACCAGCGAAATGTCTCGTCGTTACTGCCATCGAGCCGCAAGAGGTCAACGAAACTGAGCTTACTAAAATCGACGAGTGGTACAAATCAGATGTAATTATGCCCTTGACCTCCCTCCTATTTCCTCTGTCCCTCCCTGTATCCCTGTATCCCTCCATCCTGAACAATTTCTTTCTACTCAAACCCATCCTAGCAACTCACCAGCCACACAGCTTCTCTCCACCCTCCAAACCCACCCCTCCCACCTCCGCAGTCTACATTTCCACCTCCTCTACGCGCGCACAAACGCGCAATCCCGTAAACTGAAAGGACTCCCACCCACCTCGACCGACGAGGACCCAGACCGCGCGGTGCCGAGCTGGACGGCGATTCACGAGTTCGACCGGGTTATTGAGAAGAGGGAGCTCGACGAGTTGATGAAGGGAGCTAAGGCCGGGTTTGAGGGGACCAAGGCAAGTGAGGTTCGGGTGTATGAGTTGAAGAAGGTGTTTGGGGAGAAGGACTTCTTCTTTGAGTAGGGGAGAGGGTGGGGCGTGTATGACGATGGGAGGGGGATGGGAGACTCGGGGAGGATGTTTGTGGGTTCGGTGGCGGATTGAAGGGATGGAGGAGCGATTCCTAGAATCGGGTTGTCGGGTCCACGTTAGCAATGACAAGTCTAGATTGTGCGGAAATTGAATGGAAGTTGAATGTCATTGCTACCGAAGATAGTCCTCTTCCCCAGTGGGTGGTGGATTGCCACTGACACATCGATCTCGAACTGGGGATTCCGAACTTGAAATTCAACTTGACATTCAAAAAGCACCCGTTTATCCATGCTTCAGCTTACATTCTTCCATACTCTGTTGACATGATCCCTGGGGAAGAGAATTGGATGAGGCTGTGGATGCGGCAAGAGATGAAAGATGAGCTGCCATGGGCCTGGTAGACCTCGGTGTTCAATTGCGCCCTCTCAAGACCTTTCCAAAAGCTTGGAGCTATTGCATGTTGACTTCTGTCCGAAAACCCGGGACTAGCGTAGCTTTTCACGTGACGTGTGATCGCGATGGCGCTAGCGCCATTTCACAGGACATAAAAGGCCTCTCACCTCCTACCTGCACCTCCTCTTCTCCCACTCACCTCCACACCCCACCGTGAAGGTGACAACCCAGGACTACAAGGGCATGCTGGCCAGGGCACCCCCCTGTACGCTCATGGGAAACAAGAGACCTCCTCGTCCTTATGGGACGTTTCCCCTCGATTGTTCCCACGAGCAAGATCAAAATGTACACCAGGACGGGTCTGCAATTGTACCTGTAGATGACCAGGAGGTCAACCGTTCTGGACGGCTTGTGTTTGAGAAGTTACCGCCTTTGCCTCCATGGCGGCCTTCGTGACTTCAAACATGTCGCGACGACAGTGTCGCGACCGAAGCCGACATATTCTTCATTGAAAACAAAGGCATTGGTGCCGACATGCAGTGTTTGTGATCTGACTCGATGAGATGAGGTGCGGAGTGGCCGAAGTTGAAATTCATCCGCTCTGCCTCTTGACTTCGGTCGCAGGCGCGGGCCCATTCAGAGAGTCGAAGGAAGGAGTCGTTCTCAGAGTTTGCTCTCAATGTCGTTGTTGTTGTTGCTGCTCTCAACGGGAAGTGCGCCGCTCATGTAGGCTTCCTGCGCTGACCCGAACAGAACCATTTCGCGTCCGCCGCGCGTGGCCCACCACGACACGCACACCTGCGACCGGTCCGGGTCCATCTCACCGCTGATGAGGATCTCCCAGAAGCGACGCTTGCAGCTTTCCCGCATCTCGCCGTCCGGGATCACGTTGATCAGCTCTGCTGAGAGCGGCAGCCACTCCTCGAGAAGATCCAATGGAAGGAACGGCAGCCCATCGAGAAGGGTCAGGATAAGAACTGTCTGCTCGGAGAGCTGTGAAGAGTTATCACTTTCCGGAGGCGTGTTTGGGATACCCTTGATGGCTAGCGGCGTGGTCGGCGCAATCATGGCACGATGGTGGATCAGCTCAAGGAGAGTCGCAGGCAGGTCGGGCTGCGAGCCTGACAGAGGCGATGGAGGAGCCGTTACCTGGAGCAGCGTTTTAAAAGCCAAGCGAAACTGACGTGGAGATAGATTCTGTGGGAAAGAATAAAAGAGGGCATCGACATAAAAAGGAAGATGCTTTGCGGCTACCCCGGCACTCTGCGGCGCGGAGAACACAGCTAACATCACACTGTGGGCGGCTTCAAAGATGGGTAGGAGATTGTTGTTGCCGCCAGTGGCAAGATATGGTGTAGCAGCAGCGACAAGGAGTTGCTCGCTGGCTTGGGGAGGGAGTATTAGAGTGAAATGCTCGGCCGTGTTCAAGAAGTAGAGATTCAGGCATCTATCCAGAGGATGCTTTGGTATCTGCCCTAGCTGGGCCGGTCTAATCTCTTTCAGAAATGCATCCGCTTGTATGGGGTATTGAGACATGATATCCAAGGCTGACAGATACACAAAGGTGTACTGAGAGAAAGAGGTAGCACCAAGACGGGAGGACAGAAAGTACAAGTTCCGCAAGATATGCAGAGTTTGCATGGCCAGAACTGGAGCAACTGCTATGGTTAGAGACGCGAACGCCATTGAGCAATCATGACATACCTCCATCTGCTGCCAGCGTACCATCACTGACTACACGCCCCATCGCACCTCGCAGGATGATGACAGTCGCGAAAAGACCTGACTTTAAAACTTTCCATAAAGTAGGCAACGTCGTCCTCACAGTGTCTTCGTGAAGAAATACAGATTCTTCTGACGGGTCAATCTCTGAAAGCTTCGTCTGCCGCCACTGAACGAGTAGAGATCGATGAAAGCTGGTCAAGTCGTCAATCATCGCTTGGACAAGCCACGAATCCTTGACACATTCCAGGGTGTGGGAGACGAGTCTGGACAGGGGCCCCAAAGAGGACATGAGCGGTCTTTGCAGCATCCTCTCAACTTGGACAAATGACGGAGATGCCGCCTGGAAGCTGATCAGCAAGCCGTCCCTTGATGGTTTGTTGGAAGACATACCGGCCAATTGAACTTTCCCCCTGGCACTTCCACAACATCCAAGTCAATGGCACCCAGGAAGTACGCTGATTGAAGCCCCTCGGTCGAGAAATACGCCGACTTGATCAGTACGGGCAGTAGAAGCTGCACCATCGTTAGCCACGGCGTCAACGAGGGGATACTAAAGGCTTACATCGTACTCTAGCTCCGCCCTCTCCGCGTCTGTCAAGGAACCAAATACATGATTCAGCACTAACGTCACACAACTCCCCCCGAGCTCATCTCCAGCCCTCGCCTCGACTAGTGCCAGATTCGTCGCCTGAACAAACGCACTGCCGAGCGTGCGTCTTAGTGGACCAGTTAGCGGCTCCACATCCGGGCTCTCGAAGCCCAGAAGCAGACCTCCGAGGACGAGTAGATGCTTCCAACGCTGAGAGCGCTCGTCAGCTGCCTTGACGATTGCTCGGGTCCACTCGTCTTTGGAGATGACGGTGGGAGAAGCAGCGCTGGGGACCGGTTGGGGGTTTTTCGGGTCATGAGCTTCGCGCTCGCGGTTTAGGATGGTTAGGGAGGCGGAGTGGAAGACGGAGAGGAAGGAGAGACATGTGCGGAGGCCGTCTGGCCGGTCCCATAACGCGGGCGCAGTGAGAAGCTGGACGGTCAGGAGAGTCACGTTTAGGGGGTTTGTTAATGTGGTCAGGAGGGAGGCTGCTGTGGAGAGAAGTCTGATAGGTATGTTAGCATAATGCTGATGGCTGATGGCCGCGGACGTGTGTACCTCGGGGTGTCTTGATGCTCAGTGTACGTCTGCAACGACCGCAGGAGAATCCCGAGAAGCCTATCCGCAGGCATCTTGTCCAACCTTGAGCAAGATGAGCTTTTGATAAGGTATCGACTTTCGACGTGATATGTGTGAAGGTTGCCAGAACGTGACCAGGTGATGTCTTCGCGATCTGCCAAGCATTCCCGAACGAACCTCGGCCCCACGTCAGATCACGCTTCCGCATATGCCATCGATAGCCTTATTACAACCTGACCTATACCCTTGGCATACGACCATCAAATCCGCGCCCTTCAAAGGCTCACTTGAGGCCCGATGAGGTAAATCCCCTTTTCTCGTGTGCAAGCCTTCTCTAACATACTACTCACAGCTTCATCCCCCGCCTAACGAGCAACATCCCCCTCGACTACATCCCGCCCCAATTCCCCTCCCTATACTGGCCCTTCCCCATCAGCGGCACCCAAGCCGTCTACCTCTACAACCCCAGCGACATCTGGCGCTTCACCCTCTTGTGGACCCTCATCTGCTTTGCCGCCGTTCATCTCGCCGCCTCGGGCTATGCGGTCGTTGTCCAGTGGAAGAATTGGAAAATCATTTGGGTCGTGCCGGTTATATACGCTGTCGTGGGCGGCGCGGAAGCTTTTATTGCGGGGAGTGTTATTGGGGGATTGTATGTTGCGTCCCATGACACATCGCATGATTCTTCTGCATTTCGAAGGACCGGAGGGGGAACAAGATGCTAACATTCCTGTTCTCGCAGGACCGGAGCGATTTACAACGCGGGCTATTTTAGAATGTCAACCTGGATTCCGCTCGCATGGGGCGTGACAAATACCCTCGTCTTGATCCTTTCTTCCTTTGCCATCCAAGGAGGCTTATGAACGCCTGCGATCTGCCGCGCAAAAAATATCCAAACCCATCAGAACTCAGCCTGTTCGATCCACGCGCTCGAGAGAAACCACAGTCCCGCTTTCTAGGATTGCAATATTTCTCAATGGCCCGCCCGCATGGTATTAGGCAAAGCTTCAGGCCCCACGCGAAAATCGATAAGGGCAACCTTGAACCAAACCGAAAGGGGTTGCGTCGCTCATACTTGAGCGTATGTGGTCAAAGCTCGGGGCATTTCAGGATCGACCAAACTCCACCGCGAGGGACCGCAAACTGTCTCGAGAAGTTTGTTCGTTGGTGCCTAGTGAGAGTTGGCTTGGGGCCTCAACGTAGAAGTAGAAGGAAGAGAATGCATGATAAATCCAACATGAAGAAAATTCAAGAGTTCGTTCCGATCATGGGTCAAGGAAGAGATCGATAAAGCAAGAGACACGCGAGGGCAAATCAAAGCTGTACATGTGGAGAATGGACATAGTAGTCACAAATATAAAAGCTACATCAAGCTACCAACCAACCCCTTATCCAAGCCCCTCCCTCCGTTCCTCTTCTTCGTCCCCTTCTCCTTCCGCGCCAAGCAACCCCCTCTCCTCAGCTCCCTCTTGCCGTCTGAGAACCCCTCTCCCACCCCCAACAGCATCTCCATCCCCCCTCCGCCTCTCCTCCTCCCCATTAAGCACAATCCATACATCCTTCTTCGTCAACAACCCCCTCAACCCGCCCCTCTCCACAAAGACCACATACCTCAAACCTAGCCTCTGAAACAAGCTCACCGCAAGCTGTAAGCTGGCCTTCGCATTCAGCGTGATGGGCGTGCCATCCATCCAGGGTCGCAGATCAAGCGATGTCGTGGGGTCGGACAGAGGTTGAAGGGAAAAGTACGCCTCAGTTTCCGCGGGCAGATCGCGCGTCTTCGAAGCGGAGGAAAGCGCAAAGTCAAGTTCTGTGCGAGAGATGTAGCCCAGCAGAATCGCATCGTGTGCGTTGTCTATGACCGGGAAACCTCGGAAGGTATGGGCGGCTAGCAAGCTCTTCAGGCTGTGTATAGTGTGTCCAGTGGCAGTGATAACGACCAGATCTTCGATTCGGGTCATGACCTGTGCGGCTGGAACGTCGGGTACTTCAGCACTGTTGTCGTCGCGGTTGTCGAGGAAGGGGTAGCCTTTGAAGTGGATCCAAGACTCGTAGATGCCACGAGCGCCCATGGCATCGCCGACCCATTTGCTGATGAGGACAGATATCATGATGGGGAGGACATATGTCAGGGCACCGGTGAGCTCGAACATGATGACTACGATGGAGACGGTCATGCGAGTCGCACCACCAAGGGCGGACGCGGCGCCGATGATGGCATATGTACCTGGCGTGATGCATGGCACATCTGGCTCGCAAGAACGGAAGAGAATGAAGCTGGGGTGGTTTTGTTGCCAGACTTCCATAATGAGACCGACTGCACGACCGTAGAGCGCGCCAATAGCCATGGAGGGGAGAAGTATACCGGCTGGGATTTCGAGGCCGAAGGTTATAGCTGCTAGAAAGAAGCCCAGGAGCGCTGCAATTATTAGAAGAACGACGACGCCGGTGTTGGCACGCCCGGACTTGCATAATCCGAGCGAATCCTCCTGGATATCGACACATTCCGCAAAAAGTATGTATACGAGCTCGGAGGCTTGTGCGCGCATGAAGGTGATAGGGAAATTGATGAGCGCCGTCAGGAGGCTAATAGCCGTAACTTGCAAGACAGAATTCTTGATCAACGGAGATGATACTCTGAATTCAGCGACTTTCATGTTGAGCTTCACGAACAGTCCACCGTACAGGCCGCCGAGGACGCCAAGGAAAACGAAAGCCAGCAGTTCGAAGCTATGCCATCCGGAATGATATGAGACTTGGAACAGCACGAGCTTTCCAGTCCGGAAGGGGTCAAAGAATTGAAGAGAGACGGCAGCGATCATCGCACAGACGAAGCTCTGCCACATGGTTTTGTCTGGGAAGTAATATGAGAGTTGCTGCAGACAATCAGCTTAGAAAAACGCATGAACTGAATTGACCCACCTCAAGACTGAACAGAACACCGCCGATGGGCGATCCAAATGCCACAGATATACCGGCCGAAGCCGCAGCGGAGAGAACTTCTCGTTTTCGTGCTAGTCTTGTGAGTACCAGCACCGTGAGTCGTGAATATCGAACCGACCTTCGTTATCGTTAATGGTGCGAAACCAGGGTATCTTCATAAAGAGATTGGCACAGCAGCAGGCCACATGAACCAGGGGGCCCTCCTTTCCAAGCCATAAACCAGATGCTACGGCCAGACACTGCAATGGTCAGTGAGTGGTGATTCGTCAATCGTCACTGAAGCACTTACCAGTCCAAGTGATTTGATGATCAAAGTCCATGTGCCCATAAAACGCCGAATGACGAATCCTCCCAGGACGGTCTTCAGCTCGGGTATTCCACTATGCTTCGCATACGCCGCGAATTGCTTCACAAGGTAGCTAGCGCATGCCGCAAAAAGTACCTAATCATGTCAGACGAAAGACTGGAATATGTGAAAAGCATGTCCTTACCGAAAAGAGGACGAAAATTAGATAGTTGATGATAAAGCTCCCGCCTTTGGCCATGACACCCCATGATTCAGCCCAGGTTCTCCAATCCCGACATTTGGCAAACTCTATGACATGTCAGCGCAAAACACCGTTTCCTTCCCGCCAGTACATACCGTCATAATGCTGGCAGCAGAAAGTCTTGTTAAGATAGAACCTTCCCCCTTCATTCACATTGCTACAATATCCTGTCTTGAGGTCTGCCGCCCAGTCGCTTGCCACGTCGATAAAGCCCGCAATGATACCACTGGCTGCGCCAGTCAGCACCAGCAGCACCCATATTTCCGCCGTGTCCCATATCTGTCGAAGATAGCCCTGGTAAGGCAAATCTCGCTGCCGCTTCCGCTCCCTGGAGTATTCGTAGATCCAATCGATGGCGGTGAGATCATCATAGCCTACGCGTCTGCCCGGCCCTTCGACGTACCAGTCGAGTGTACTGCCGTCTTTTGTGTCGAGCTGAGGTCCTGCGGCGTCAGGGCCGTTGAGATAGGGGAGGATGGCATCTGTCGAGTCGCTGGCGGCATGATTGTTGGCGTAGGGTGATTGGCGAGATTCGGATATATTTCGTATTGCGGGTGACGAGGATTGAGGGCGGCTGTTACTTGAGAGGGGAGAGGAGAGGAAACGTGGGAGGGAGAAGCCCGCGGTTGGGGCCTTCTGCTTGCGCTTGAAAGAGATTCTGCGAATTCATGTCAGTGTTTTGTTCGAAATCTATAGATGCGGGGTACTACCTGTTGGAAAGATCATTGTCTAGGGGATCTGCAGATAGTATGTTATCATCGTCGTCGCTGATATCGTCTTCGATGGAGGGTTGATGAGCTGCCTGGTTGCGACTCGACGACGCTTCGGCTTCTGGAGGCTCGTACGGCTGGGGATGCGTACTGGACATCGCTAAGGGATAGCGAAGGAGTGTATGCTATCATCTCCAGGGCATAATCGCATTGGTTGAGGGGCTGCTTGTTGCGATGGGAACCTTAATGCGCCGCCGTGGAACTTGGGGAGCTTCACAGCATCTACAGATGTGCCAAAACTGTACGGTGGCCGAAACTCAGCGTATCACGTGGACACGTGAAAGCAACGACCGGGAGCGCTCCTCACTTTCTCAGTCTCATCTCATCTCATTTCACTCCCTCACAGTGTCAAGGCAGCGTTCTCACTTTTTTCTCCACCATAGTTACTCCTCAAAAGTCTTTGTAAAAGTCAAGCATTCGGCTTCTCCTTGTCGAATTTCCAAACAACAAAACCGCACCTTTAGGAGAGTTGAGCGGAATCCAGCTTGACTCGCCCATATCTGCGCGTTTTCATTAGGAATGAGAACCTCCTTCATCAATAATATAGTCCGGTGAGCAACTATCAAGCTCCCGCAGAGTGTTTGTCGCAGGATACGCAGCTGTATCCGTCTGCAATCTGCGAAATTGGCATATCCAAGTGCCCTCATCCGCTTGGATTTTGGTTTTAGGGAGGCTACAGACGCAGTTCAGCTGTTTCAGGAGCTAGGTTCTTCTTTCGAAACATACAAAATCTTTACGTCTGACAGGTAACGTTTTGAGATCTGACTGTACATCTTATACCATTGGTTTGGGCTTCTAGTCAATGGCCGCTGCTACACTTGAAGGCATACCATGCCGACGCTCGTCGTCTAAAGTAGCTGCTGTTCAGTAAATCTAGTTCTCTCCACGCACGGGAACACAAGAGCCTTGTCAAGACACTGCTGGCCATTCGGGAATATGGATTCCATTGTTTCGTGGGGTACAGAATCATAGTCCAATGGGCGGATCAAGCTCCTAGATATGAGATTGAAAAAGGTGAAAGGTCAAACATATGCGAAAACAGAATTGGGGAGGAACTTGAATAGTGACGAGATGGTATACGCGAATGCTTTCTATCGACAGGTACTCTTACAATATTCTTTTACGTGCTGGATGCAGTTCTTGCGGACATTCTCTGCCTCGCAACCATCACCGCCCCCATTTTCTCAAGCATTTTGAGATCCAAGGGCTGGACCGGTTCCTTCTTCCTCTTCGCTATCTCTGCAGCCTCTTGCCGCGGCGACCACATGCTCATCCCGCTCAACTGCCTCCTTCTCTCCGCTCTATCCTCCTCCAGCTTCCTCTCGGTGTACTCCTCATCGTGCCGTATCCTGTACTTGCTATATTTGTTCTTGATCTCGTCGATAGCGGATTCTGGCATGGGTGGCGTCAACAGCGGTGGCACCCAAGTCTCTGCTTCTGTCAGGATGCGCAGCGTGTCGCCATCGAAATCCTCCGCGTGGTTCTCTTTCGGCTTGGATGCATCCTCAGGGCCCGGGATGGCAATATTGGTGCCGGTGATGTAGCGCACATCCTCGAGTTCATCATCAACATACTCTTGACGAATCTCGCAGCGTTCAATGATGGTGTCCTTTTTATGCCCGTTCTTGTTGATCAGGGGATAGACCAGGCGGACATGCTTGGATGGGAGAGAATGCTCAATAGCAGCAATGATGTCTGTGGTGTTGTTCGCTTTCCGAAGCCATTCTTCTTGCCAGATGTTGAACTTCAATAAGGCGCTGATTAGCCCACAAGCTCAGTGTTAAAAAGAGAGGTGGAGTCATACCTTGTTCATCCCTTTTATTCTGATGCGATCAGTCTTCTCATCGATGTTCATTATGGTGCCAATTCTCCCTTTGTCGTTGCCTTCCAAGATGACTACTCTTTCGCCTGCATGCAGCGGTTGGAATGGTTGAAGCTTGTAATGCTTTGGGAGCTCAGGAGTTTGAAGCATTGGTAGGTCGACAGTGGCATATTTCTCTATGGTGTGCTCGTTGAGACGTTTTGGAGCCAGAGGACCAAGATACCAGTCCTCACGCTGTGCCAATCGCTGCACTTTCATGTTCTGTGTGGCGGCGCGGCGGACTGCGACCTCCTCCTTCAGCCATCGACGGGTGTCCAAATGATTCTCCTTCTCTTCAAGCTTTTTCGCCTTGCGTGCAGCCTGCCGACGTGCCAAACCGCTGTGTCGGAGAATCTTCTGCATTTTCGTGGGGGTGTGGAGGTGTTATTGTGATGGCGGAGGTAGGTATTGAGAGCCGTGTCGTGGAGTGGTATTGTGGTGTTGGAACAATTGAGCGTCAACGACAATAGAAAGTAGGCATGGGGTCAATGGCAAACCATGACGGGTCACAACAGGAGCACCACAATAGCTGATGAACAGCACCAGCCGGTCGTGGATGAATTGGCGTTTTGATGGGTTTGTCTCTCTCTCTCTCGCTCTCTTCTCTCCCATCTGAAGAACATCTCTCCCCGTGCGCTGCCATCCCGCACACCGCCTGCGCCGCCGCTCCAAACTCCGGCTCAGCAGCCCCGGCAGAATTCGTCGACTTGAACTCGAACCAAGAACAACAACAACAACAACAAACAACAAACAATTCCGCCCGCCATGTTCGGTCTGGGGAGGAAGTGTTTCTATTGCGCCCGGCGGTCCAAGCAAAACTTGCCGAAACATGTTCGGCAATGGGATTGCGAGAACTGCAACGCAACCAATTTCCTCGACCATGTATGTCAATCCATCCGAACCCTCCTGCCTCGCAACGACACTGACATTATCTACAGAATGGCGACATACGCGATCCTCCAGCAATGGAGCAGCCCGAGACACCAAGACTATCTAGCTCCTTCGAACATAGCCATTTCGCCCGATTCAGTCCCGAACCACAAAACGTCTTCTGTGCGACTTGCCAAAAGAATCAGCACTTCTTCCAAGTCAGCATCAGCGAATACCTCCCCTCTCCCGACGACTCGAACTACGAAGAATATGAAAGGGGCTATGAAAGCTTCAAGGAAGATCTGGAGCGCAGGTATCCTCTCGTCTGTTCGCAATGCGCTCCGGCTGTCGAGAGTCGGCTGATAAAGGCCAACTACATGGCAAAAACGGACCACTTGCGCAGGATCATGGAAAAGACGAGGAAGCACGCTGGTATACCACGGCGACATCTCTGGAGCTTCCGAGGGGTCATCATCACACTTGGTGCGCTCGGTTGGTGGGCGAGCATTGTGACCCAGCTGGCCTGGCACATTATTGGAGCCATCCCAGTACTTGAAAGGGTCGAGACTGTGTACAGCAAACCGGCACAGCTGGCCTGGTCTTGCGCATCTCACATCTTCTACAATCAATCGGTCGAGCCTGCATGTTACACCACGGCCAACTCCATCGTTGCGAGGGGCCTCATGTTGGGGGTGCTCACAGTTTGGTGGAATAACAAGCTCGGCGACAAGTTAAACAACCCACCAATAAGGATGATAGGCCTTCAAAGCCTCTGGTTGCTCCAGACAGTCTTCCTGGCCATTCGTCATCTAGCCTACTGGCTTTTACGACATCCTGAAGATTGGCGTTTCGGTAATGGTCCATACCGGGCAGCTCATTTCATGTCAGCTCTCATCGTTGCTTTGGTATGTTCTCCCCCCAGTCATATTGACTCTGTCCGAGTTTGTCAAACTGACACGCCCCCGCAGCTGGCCTCAAAATGTCTCCGGTCCATCCGCCTCAAATACGGTCCAAACATCGATTGGAGTACACCTCCCAAGCCCCTCCTTAAAAAGAACGCGAACGATCCAACGGACGTAGAACTGCTCTCCGGACTTTCCATGAACGGCCCTCGACACTCGGTTCGGCAGCCGAAGTTCAGTCGTGGATTTCCAATCGATGCCCTCGCGCCGCAACCGGATCGCCAGCCGCCCAGAGGCGCGGCTTGGGGTGCGGATGACCTTTTCGCTCCAACTTCAAGCAGGATCCTCGATGAGCCACCTTCGCCTCCACTTACTACCCAAGAAGACAGCGACGATGAAACCGAGTCGACCGTAGCTTCACCCTACCAGTGGAACAACGCAGATGCCATGGACTGGACTCCTTCGAGGCCGGTCCTCCCTGCTTGGGCGTCGCAAAAGCGGAGTCGACACGACGTTGCCCCGGTGAAGAGCTTAAAGACGACTCGTTCAAGTGGCCCGCTGAGTCAATCAGTCGTGCATTTCTGGGCGGTGCCGAAGAAAGAGCTTCCAAAATCCCAATACGAGCATGTCTTCAAGGGCACTCTTCCGCCGGCTCCAAGGTCCCTCGAACACAAACTGAGAAATCCAGGTCCTCCACCGAATGCTTTCCGCGCTGCCACCAACGAGCGCCAAAAGGAGTGGATGGGGCAGTTCGTTGGACCCAATGCTGCAGCCCAAGCAGAACGGAAGGGGAAACATAACCTGGAACTTGCGGGCCGCAAGTTTTTCATAAACTCAGACAAGGCCGAAACAGGTCTAGAAACTCTGTTCGACAGCGCCTTCACGATCGGAGACCGAGAGGAAGAGAAGGGCGCCGGCGCAACGCGTATTGGTCGAACTGGGAGAGGCATGGGTACAAACGCTGACGATACCAGTACGACCGAAGAGTTGAAAGGCGCAATTATTGTAGCTGTACTCTCTTCGATGTTTGTCGTCGTTGGAATGGCATGGCTCGGAGAGAAGATGGATGCTCAGTCCTGGCGCGCAAAGGTCACGCAGTGGGCGTACGAACGATGAGAGGGACGCGCCCTTTCTTGCATTGGGATTCTTCCACACAACGAGGATTTCCCTCATTTTCATTCGTACATTCCTTTGTTATCAATCCTGGCATAGCGAGGTGTTTTGATTGTTATGAATCGGTGCGATACCCAAATGTCTTTTTTCTGCATTCGAGTGGACAGTTGTGGAAAGCTAAGGTACCTACCTACGGTGTCGTCAGCATTCCGCCAGCAGCAGGGTTCTGCTATTTACATAGGCATTAATCTACATGTGCACGAGTTCGGCATGAATCACGAGGCCTCTTCTCCTAATAGATTCGAACTGACTATCTGTGTTGAATAATGCCATAGTCGGTGTTAAAAGGCCACCTCCTGTTGGCCAATTATCGTTTGTATAGTTCGGACTTAGAGACAACCCGACCGGCTTACCTTACTCCTCTTTGCTTACACGGCGTTGTGAAGCAGGAAGACTTGTAGTACTCCCGAAGTCCGAAGATGAGAAAGAATACTTGGACCCAAGGTCTCTTCTGAATATAACGACCGTCTGTCAGTCCATGACTTCTGCAATTACCTCCCAGGTACCTGGTCACCCAGTATTTCCAACTTGCTGTCTCCCATGCTCACGTAGTGAAAAGTGAAAATACACATTCAAAAGTCAACCTTCAAGTCTCTGTAGTGGTCAAGAGCGTGGATGAGCTGAGGGCTATATTGTGGAATCCGTTCTAAGGTAGGCATTCTTGAAACATCAACGGAACCATTTTACGAATACCCTCTCAATCAGTCACCACAACACAACCTCGGAATGGAGGACGGAACCGTCTACTTGGACCACAAACCAAACGCCGGTCTCCGCTACACCTATATCTCAAATGCTCCGGCCGATTTCTCAGAGAATCTAGACACATCACCATCTTCTTCTCACCCTGTCTTGTTAGTCTTCCTCAATGGCCTGATGCTCCCACAAATCGGCTGGAGACCAACTCTCGAAGCTTTAATTCAGAATGTCCAGGATAAAAACCAATCCCGCCCCTATATGCTCTCATACGATCGCTACGGACAAGGTGACTCTGACCCCGACCCGCTCGACGCTGTTCCAGGGGCCGAAAAAGGCCATGCACACGACGCGAGGGACGCGGTGAAAGACCTGCATCAGCTCATATCCCATTTCGTATCCAAGAAACTCAACCTTCCATTGTCCACCCCATCTGCAACTTCCTCTTCTCCGAGCCAACCGGCCATCATCTTGGTAGCAAACTCCATCGGCGCTGCCATCGCCCGCCTCTACGCCTATGAATATCCAAACACCGTCTCCGGGATCCTGCTCCTCGACTCCATAATCTCAAACACAGACTTCACCTCGCTCTTCCCAGACGTCGACGCTCCCTCCTTCGACCCCTCTACTCTTCCCCCTGGAATAACATCCGATCAGGTCCGCACCGCCCGCGAAAACTACACCGCAATTTTCCACCCCTCCGTCCCCAACAAAGAAGGACTCAGTCGGCGAAACCTAGCTTCCCTCCTCCCATCACCGTCTGAGCCTTCTCTCGTTGGACCCGGGGGGAAGGGGCCGAGACTCACGGTCGTGGGACATGATCCTGAGACTTTTGCGGAGCAGGGGCTTGTAGGGAGTATGCAGACGCCGGTGGAGATTACCAAGACGTATGTTCAGCCGGTGTGGGGGAGGTATAATGAGGGGTTGCTTGGGATTACTGGGGAAGAGAGGACGAGGGGTGTAGTTGTTGCGAAGGGATGTGGGCATTTTATTCAGCGGGATGATCCTGATTTCGTTGTGGGGGAGATTGTGAGCTTGGTAGGACTGATGGAAGCAGATATGAAAGGAAGGGGCAAGAACTGAAAAGCTCATAAAATCCTATCCAAATTGAGGTATCATAGTATCGTACATATCATAAACGAACGCAAAAGCTTCAAGGACCGGAAGTTCTACTCTTCCAACCCGGCGTCGACCCTCTTCTGATGCCCTTTCTCCACCATCCCCTCGTTCTTCATCATGCCCCCAACTTTCTCCATCATCTTCCCCGTCACACTATCCCCTCCAAACCCATCACTAGTCTTATTCCCAAACCCGGCTCCACCCGTACTCCCACTCCCATGCGCCATATGGCCCGAATACGGTTTATCGTTCTTCCCCGCCTCCGCAAACTTGGTATTGCTGATCTCCTCAGTCAAATCGCCCGCGTCAGGCGCCGACTTGTTGCCGAAGCCTGCACCACCAGTTGCGCCGCTGCCGTAGGTTTCGTGGCCGCCGCTGTACGGATCCGCGGTATGGTGTGTACCGAAGCGCGTGTTGGAGTGTTGTTCGCTGAGGTCAGCGGAGTCGGGGGCGGATTTGTTGCCGAAGCCTGCGCCGCCCACTGTGCCCGAGCCGGCGTGGGCGTAGTCGTCATGGTCGGTTGAAGAGTATGTTGTGTCCTGGGAGAGAGAATTAGCTTTGCGGTGAGAAAGGATGGGTGTGGACGTGGACTGGGAAACAAGTCGGGCGCATACTTTGTAACTGTCGTGGTGGTGGGAGCCGGGGATTGCTTCTGAAAGGGGTGCCATTATTGATATTTGAGATTCTTTTGTGTACTGAAAATTGTGTTGTGATAGATGGTCTGGTTGGTGATGTAACTTGGTCTTTGAACCTCACGGATAGAACAGCGTATTTATATCTGCATGATTTTCTCTCTCTCAGCAGAAGAAAGCCACGCCGTCACATAAGCCAAGACCTACGCCTTAAGACATGGGATATTACTGGAAGAGGGAGGGGAGAAAGAAAGGGATAAGGATCATGAGCCAATAAGAACGCCAATACTCCTATCAATCCGTGGCGGTGTTCGAGACGTGAAGGATCGACAAGTCTTGAAGACTACTACCCCACATACTTGTACGAGTAGCCTACCAACATTTCAAATCTCCCTGCACTGGGGTTCATAGAACGACACTTGAGTTCAATATACCAGGGCAACTTGATTCCCTGATCAGAACTCGGTCCAGAGGCTGAATTGGCCTGTATCAGCAGCATTTAGATTGATGATACCACACTCCCAAAGAATCCACAATGGCAAAAACGGAACTGAGGAGATGGCAATCACTAGGTTTCGCATGGGAATCTCGATCTTGTCGTGTGTCCAAGGTTGCTTGCTTTCTTTCAGGCTGGTATTTGTCGATCTCAGATAAGGCGCGGTTACATCATCCCGCTCTGTCCAAAATGCACTCTCAGTCCGCCGTAGTTTGCGCGGCAGCCCGTTTGATCACTAGCGCCATATCCAGGGCGCCATCGTCCACGTGACATGCAAAATGAAGACACTCGAAAAGCCGGTTCCGTATGTGGGTATAATGGAACCGTACAATAGATGGGCAGCGTATGCTCCTCTGCTTTCGCTGGTCGCTTCAACGCACGTATCTGCTCATGAAGCGCTTGTGAAAATCAGAGCGTAGCAAGTCGTTGATGAACTCCTTGCTCTTCTTGTCATCCTTGTTGCGCGCCTGGTTCTTGAACACCACGTCGTCATCCCAGCGGCGCTTGACGCTGAAGTCCTGGGGATTCAAAAGAGGGTTACCGCGTGCGATATCAACTTCCCGCTGTTCCTGCTCTTTGGCTGATTTTTCGGCGTCCTCCTTAGCCTTTTGATCCGCACGCTCCTTCTTGATCTTCGCAAGCTCGCGCATGAGCTCTGCTGTCTCGTCCTCCTCATCATCTTCGTCGCTGCTGCTCTCGCTCTCGCTGGCTTCCTCGTCTGCATCAATGTCTGCTGTCTCTTCTAGAGCCAGGCGTCTCCGCTTGAGATCGAGGTCGTCTTCTCCATCCGCATCTCTGTCCTCAAGCTGGCGCTTGGACGTTGTAGTTGACGTTTCCACATCTTCAGAGGCTGTGGTCCCATTCTTCTTCGCGGCGTGTTCGGCCTCTCTCATGAGAAGGTCTCGGCGGAAGTCTCGTGGAGCATTCTCGGCATCACCGCCTTGTCCAGCTTGCCTAAAGCAGCATCAGTTAAGCGACTCTCAGAGAAGGAGACTTATTGGGCACACCTGAATTTGAGTATTTTGTGAGCCGGAAGGAGACGCTGGTGGTATGCGGGTCCGCGCTGCGCTTCTTTTCCACGCGCCTGTTCTGCTATCAGTAACGGAGATGATGCGGGAGGAGTGAAAAGCCATACCGGATCAAAGGTGGGTCTATGTGCGGTCGTCATGGTGAGAAATGATGTGGTGGTTGCCCAGGTGCAGTGTGGGAAGTGAGAAAGTTGAGAAAGGGAAGATGATTCTCAGTCCTACAACGCGATCGCACAAACAGTGCAAACATGACCATAAATCCTTGCAGGTAGGGCCAAGAGTTATCCTGGTCTCCGCAAAAAAGTTTCCAACATACCCGTGGACATCCCAAACCTCCGTCCTTTCTCACAATTTGAGAACAGCAATGTCTCACGACCGCACAACCAAAAGGCGACGTCTGTCAACTCCGGAGCAGCGCACCGGTAACCAAAAGCACACCGCAGACGAGACAGCTTTCTTCCAGCGCGCCGCACAGTGGAATTTGGAGCAAGACTACGAGAATCGACCGCGAAAGCTAGACAAGAAGACCGCAAAGCGCACGAAACTTCCTATAAAAACAGCAGAAGGATGGGTGGAACAAGAACTGTCAGAGGCATCGGAGAATGAAGCAGATAGCTTTCTAGCCTCGGGAGACGAAGAGCGAGGAATCGATCCAGCGGAAGTGATCGCAGAGGCGCCGAAGATCTCTGCAAAAGAAGAGATCATTCAGGCGAAAGAGGAACTGGCGAGGATTGCGGGCCATATGAATGAGGATCCCGAAGAGCATTACGGCTCCTTGAAATCCCTTGCACATCTTGCAAAATCCGAGAATGCAGTGGTTCAGAAGCTAGCTCTGGCGACACAATTGGCCGTATACAAGGACATCATTCCGGGCTACAGAATAAGGCCGATTGGTGAAGTCAGCGGAGAGAAGCTCTCGAAAGAAGTGCGAAGGCTACGGGCGTTCGAGCAGAGCATCGTAAATGGCTATAAATTGTACTTGCAAGACTTGGCCATGCATGCTCGAAGGGGTAAGCCAAACGCTACAGAACCGGCTACAAGCCTTGCGACAGTTGCCTTTTCTTGTGCCTGCAATCTACTACTGGCTGTGCCGCATTTCAACTTCCGTGGCGATCTACTCAAAATATTGGTGGACAAGCTCAGCACGAAGAAGAAGGACGAAAACTTCATGCGCTGTGTCGTGACACTGCACAAGCTGTTCGAGGAGGATGAGGATGGAAACGCATCTATGGAAGTTGTCACTCTTCTCACACGGATGACAAAAGCCAGAAACTACCATGTCGACGAAGCCGTCCTCAATACCTTTCTCCATTTGCGGCTTCTCTCCGAGCTCTCGACGAGAGCCTCGCACGATCAGGTTGACAAAGTGGAAGAAGAACAGCCTCTCAAACTCAAGAAGAAGGATCGTGTCCACCGTACCAAAAAGGAAAGAAAATCTTTGAAAGAACGTCACGCTATCGAGAACGAGATGAAGGAGGCAGACGCAGTAGTCGGCCATGAAGAGCGAGACAAGTTACAAGGCGAGTCCTTGAAGCTCGTCTTTGTAACCTACTTCCGCATTCTCAAAGCACGCGAACCGAAACTCATGGGAGCCGTCCTCGAAGGATTGGCTAAATACGCACATTTGATCAATCAGGATTTCTTCGGTGACATCTTGGAAGCCTTGAAGGATTTGATTACAGCCGCGGAGGTACAGGCCAAAGTAGACGACGAAGATGACAACGATAATGACGAAGACGAAGAAGAAGAAGATGACGCGTCGCGAAACATCACACGCGAGGCCCTTCTTTGTGTCATCACAGCCTTTGCGCTCCTCCAAGGACAGGATGCATCGAAAGCGGCATCCGCCTTACATCTCGACCTCAACTTCTTCATCAACTATCTTTACGGCACTCTGCTCCCTGTTTCTATGAATCCGGACATCGAACTATCCTCAAGGTCTCTCCGACTGCCCGACCCAAGCGCACCCTCAACAGCCGCTGCCACATTGTCTGTCGACAGCAAGGTCAACGTCAAAACAACCACAGTGCTTCTCCTTCGCTCGCTCTCATCAGTCTTGCTTCCGCCGCAGGCGATCCGTTCTGTGCCTCCGGTGCGAATAGCTGCGTTCAGCAAGCAAATCCTCTCTGCTTCCCTGCACCTACCGGAGCGGTCATGCCTAGCGATGATGGGGTTGATGAACAAGGTGATCAAGACGCATGGCAAGAAGATCAACCAGCTGTGGAGCACCGAGGAGAGGAAGGGTGATGGCGTGTGGGATGCTACGAAAGATATTCAAGGCAGCAATCCATTCGCGGGAAATGTATGGGAAGGGGAGATCCTGAAGAACCATTTCTGCCCTGCTGTGAGGGAGAATATGAAGGTGATGGAGAAAGATTTGAGGAACATCAATAGGTAGACAGCTAGAATTAGAGAACGCGCGTATGCTCAAGTCGCAGCCATTTTGCTTGGAGCCGTGATATCCATGCGAACGACTTGAGATTGGCCTCCGTGGCAGGTTTGCAGTCTGCACGTGCTGGCTCACCTTCCCAATCGGGCTATTCCAAAGCTCCAAAAGTCCGAACGCTAGAAACCGCAAATTCCTCACCAAAAAATATTATCTCCACAACCACGCTTCCAAATATCAAATTCTTCGAGATGGTGGTAGCTGAGCTCTTTCCGAGTACAACGCAGCTTTGTTCTCTTCCACATCTCCTATAGTTGTTGTGCAATTGGCTGCATTCGGTCGGATTTTGGCCTTTTCCCAGGTCCCGTAGCGAAACAACGGGGCTGCGCTAAGACAAAAGAACCAGTTCACCGTATAGACCTAGGCAAGGAGAACAAGATGATGCCAAATTTATGAGATTTGAGGTTAGCGTTGTGGATTTCAGGGTGGTCTCCAGTGGACAGACGTGGATTTTGGATGCAGTTGCGTTGGCTCCAAAGCCTTTGCAAGTTTCAGGTCACGGATTGCCAAGACATTTGACCACTGGAACCTTAGACGTGCATCTTATTTGGACCTCTCACTCTCAATGGTCGAAGACCATCTCAATGCAAATCAGCAGCAACCCACCTGGTGCATCTCGAAGACTTTTCCATCTCGCTGGCAGCTCGGCAATTCCATTACCATTACGAAGCTTGATGAGGATGATCCGGGGGAGAGCCAGTGCTGCAATCTATCGTCATATATCCCGACCACCGTGCGGTCTCTACCCCTCTCGCCCTAACTTGCCCCAACTTTGGAAAGGAATTTGCAATGTATGCGAGATAATTAGGCTGTAGTCTGCGGGAAAATCTTCATGCGCGATCCTGTGCTTAGACTCGAAGACTAAGTACACGCCTTCCTTTCTTCGTCTTGCCGTATAACTTTCTCCGCATATTGGATGTTGTCCAACGAGTGGAGCAGAGAGCCCCGCTGTAAAGATGAATGAGGATATGGCTTTTCATCACGCTGCCGTCGATCATGAACGACTCCACTGGCCCGGTACTGTCCCGTATCCTGTGCCGATGCGCCTCCCATATATATTTTACCTTGCTCTTCCCCCTCTTGTGTTTCTCAATCTTGTCGATCTCCACGTTTCATTCCCGGATTCCCGGATCGTGTACATGGTGCCTGATTCTTTATTCTCGACATGAACGTCTTTCTCTTCTTCGTGACAGTGCTCCTGTCTTCCTTTTCACTTGCGAGCGCAACTTTCAGACATGAAATAAGTGATATTGGATCCTCGCGATGGAAAAGACAATCGCCAAGCCATGCTACTTCTGGGCCAGTAGCTAAGGTCAAAAATGGGACCTATGCCGGTGTCCATTCCGAGAAATACAACCAGGACTTCTTTCTTGGAATACCGTACGCTCAGCCTCCAGTGGGTGACCTCAGATTCAGGGTTACGCAATCCCTCAACAGCTCCTGGGAAGATGCACGAGAAGCAACACAGTACTCAAAGGAGTGTGTGGGCTATGGTAGCGATCAATGGAACTACGAAACCTCTGAAGACTGCCTGTACTTGAACGTGGTGAGACCATCCGGACTAGATTACACCAAATTGCCGGTTGCCTTTTGGATACACGGCGGAGGCTACTTTGAAGGGGGAGCTCCTGACCAGCGATACAACCTTTCTTTCATGATTGAGAACTCCGTCAAGCTCGGGAAGCCTGTCATTGGCGTCTCCATTAACTATCGCCTGGCTGGGTGGGGTTTCCTCAACTCAGATGAGATTGTAGGATCCGGTAACACCAACTTGGGTCTTCGGGACCAGAGGCTGGCTATGCATTGGGTAAAGGAGAACATCGAATCATTTGGAGGTATGTACCTATTCCCGATGCTTTTAGCTTGCTGTTCTAATAATTCCGGGAAGGTGATGCATCGAAAATCGTAATATGGGGAGAATCGGCGGGTGGTTCTTCTGTCGGTTTCCACCTGACTGCCTATAATGGCCGCGATGATGACTTGTTTCGCGGTGCAATCATGGAATCCGGGAACCCGGTCCCCTATTTTACGCTGAACGGGACTCAGGCGTATCAGCCACTCTACGACAATGTGACCGCATCTACAAATTGTAGCGATGCCATCGATACACTCCAGTGTCTTCGCACTGTTCCTTACGCTGTCTTGAATGCTGCATTCAACCGAACCGGTTATACCACTGGCTTCCACCCTGTGGTGGATGGTGATTTCATTCAAAAATATCCTTCCATTGGTCTTGCAGAAGGTGCATTCGTTCAAGTTCCAATCATATCAGGGACCAATTCAGATGAAGGCACCTCATTTGGCCCTCGAGGCGTTGATACTACTGATGATTTCTTCAACTACCTCGTCACCGATCAAACCCCCCGTGCGGTTTCTCCGGAGTTCGCAGAGAAGATTCTCGAGGCCTATCCAGATGACCCTTCTTACTTTATCCCATCCACAGACTATCTTCCTGCCAACGCCAGGCTGCCTGCCACTTACGGTGCTGAATACCGGCGGAGCTCGGCCTACTACGGCGACGCGGTCTTCCTCGCCAATCGGCGCCAGACCTGCGAGTATTACGCCGCAGCCGGTCAGCCCGTCTACTCTTACCGCTTCAATGCGCTCCCAGCAGGCAACAATGCCATCACCGGCGTCGGTCACTTCCAGGAAATCGCCTTTGTGTTCCTGAATCTCGATGGCATAGGTTACGAACCAGCTGCTGAGCCTCCATTCCAGAACAAGACGCAAAGCTATCGTGATCTGGCCCGGCTCATGGATAGCTCATGGATTTCGTTTGTTAGCAGTCTGGATCCGAATGATTGGGAAGGACGAGGGGATGTGCCGCCGTGGCCGAAGTATGAGCTTGATGATCCGAAGAATATTGTCTTTGATGCGAATGTTACTTCCTTCGTCGAGGCGGATACTTGGAGGAAGGAGGGCATTAAGCTGATAAATGACAACAGTGCTGCTGTGTATCATCGGTGATCGACTTAGGGTTAGGGTTTTTTACTGGAAAATGAAGGAGAGACTTTGAATCTCGGGAACGGATGTTCTTTCGTGTACATACTATAATTCCCCCAGATATCCGATCACAGAATTATCCAAAATTGATCTCAATTTACGAGGAGAGCGCTTTTGAAGATAAATGGAATAGCAGTCACGTGGCTCGATTGTCCTCATGCTGACTAACCACGCCTGTTGTTCCACTTCATGGCACTTCATCTCAAAAATCCTTGCAACATGACTGAGTTTCCAACCGGGCTTCAGGCTCCATTGCCAGGGGACGAGTTGCGAAATCTTAGCAGGAATCTGAAGCGATTGTTTGCCGCAGAGTCCTCCCCGGTTGGCGACGTAAAGTAAGCAAATATTCACTATCCGCACTGTTCAATTTATTCTTTCCAAAGCTTACAAGAACATCAGTGGAGTACAAGCACTCCTCGAAGCGGCAATTTTGACCGCTAATACTGTCAATTTATCAGAGGCTGACCGGACCGCCACATACGACTTGCTCTGTGGCCTCATCGACCGATGCCGCACCTCCGAGCAAGAGACCTACCATGCCATTCTGTGGCAAAAGGGAGCCTGGTTGAGGCTCCTTCAAGCCTTTTTGGACCATCCTTCCAATGCCAAACCCAAGTCCATGAGGCAGCTTCTGTCTGCTTTGGTCGCTGCGCTCCAGAGCGATAGGAACTCGGCTCCAGCTAGCCAAGTAGCGGACGAAGCTACCAAGCAGCTTTTGGAGCTCGTCGTCGATCGAACTAGGCCTCGGAAAGTCAAATCTGCCATCCAGTCTTTGACGCTGCTCCTTTCGCGGAACGCTATTGACGGAGAAAGCTTTCTGAATGGAGTAAGGAGTTTACCGGAGGTTTCGAGGTCTCGGAATGCTGCTGGGTCCGATTATGTGGAGAACTTCCTGGCGCTTATATTCGACCTGATCCCGAATAATGATCTGGCTCCTTCGGCAGGCCAGTTTGCGAGCCTTTTCGTATCCCAACTTTCAAACAAGACGACTCCTATTGGCTCTGTGGTTGAAAATGAAACCATTCCTATGTGGGCGATTCCCTTGGAACGCAGCTTTTTGTCAAACCCTGGAGCCATCTATAATTTCAAAAATCATTGCTTCCCGAGCCTTTTTGCCCTCGACTCTACGGATTTTCTCCTCTTCCTGAGGTACATCCGTCTCGTGGACCAATTAGGTCCTGAGTGGTTCCCTGAGGGCTTCGATAAAAAATCACTACGTAGTAATGCTGTTTCAAATGACGATGACAGTGCCAATCTACTGTTTTCAGCTTTGCAGACAGGCAAAGAACTGGGTTTGATTTGTGAAACGGGTATGTCAACCATCTGCAGAATATCTACCTATCACATTCATCGCTAATCCATCCCTATGAAGACTACCGTGATGAGAAATTGGTGGCGTTCAAAGACAACAACGTTCTCATACCTGACCTCGCGATCGGCAAATTACTCTTCCATTCATCAACCCATATCAGGCTTTCGACTTTGTCGTTACTGACGTCTTCTCCTTCTGCTACGAAACCGTTGACCGCTGGTGGTCTGCAATGCCTTAGACGAAATTTTCTATCATTGTTCGCCGAGACAGATGCAAATGTCCGTGGTGAGATATTTGGACTGCTTCAAAGGCTCATAGACCGCTTACGAGCGGCTACCGCATTCATACACAAGTCGCTCCCCGGTGGTGTTAAAGAGCGTTTCCCGAGTGATCAGATCATTGATAGCTCAATCTTGTCGAGAGCTTCAGTCCTCGACCCTTGCTTGCGACAGTACCATGAGCATGTTGCTTTTATTCATGGAATGATTCGAACCGTTGCAGATGGTCTTCGCCCAGCTGCCTCCTACCAGCGGCACATATCATCTCTTCGAATTCTCGGCACTATGCTACAATGTGGGATCGATTCTGTGATTCCTACGAAGTTCCTATCCAAACAGGCACAACGGACTGTCAGTTGGCCCTTCAAGATTGCTGTCATGGACCAAACGATGTCAAGAATGCTACACGATTTGGTCTTGGATCCATTCGATGATGTACGATCTTCAGCTGCATGGGCTTTGAAGATGTCTGTCAATCAAACAAATCCACAGCCGTTGACCAATGAATCAGGTCGCCTGTCAAATATGGATCATGCGGAGTGGCCCGAGCCTTTAGGAGACCTTGTATGTTACCTTAATCGAGCAGAGTTGGTCATGCTAGAAAGCGGAAGAGCAGACAAAGCTGATGGTGCTGCTCGCGCCTATGGGCTACTTACTTCTTCTCGTTTAGATGTCTCTGAAGCTTTGAGCACGAGAAGTGGAGAACAATGGTCAAACTCCATTCTCGGTATAGCGGTGCATTTGGTAGAGCGGCTGGAGTGTTCCATTACGACCGTCCGAAGAGATCTGAAAGACGCCGTAATGCATCTTCCAATGCATGGTACTCTAGCAAGCCTGAGGTATGCTTCCATTTCCGCCAAAGCAGTCGCGTGCTAAACCGACACAGATATATCATTGAAGAAAGCGGGATTTATGTTAGTATCCGCAAATCATGCTTGGCCCGACTGTCAGAATGGAAAAGCCTCCACCAGCGTCTTTTGAGATTGCTTCACGATATATGGGGCTGTGTGCAGAAGATACTATGTGACGATGCTCCTGAAGGGTATGAGCCCGATGAACTCGAGGACGATACGACTTTGACAACCAAGGACGTCCTCAGCTACTGTTGGAGGGCTCTCAAAGAAGCAAGGTATGAATCTTTGAACTGCTTTGAAATCTTACTAATGACTAGATCAGCTCTCTTATCAAACTTATCGTCCAGCAAGCTCCTTACGACAAAGAATCCAATGAGATGAACGTCATCGAATGGACCGATTTCAAATCTCTGGGGAACCTTTGCTTCACAGAACTGGCCGAGCTGCGTCACCGAGGAGCCTTCTCCACGGTGGCACAAACATTCGCAGCGTGCTGTGCACGAAGCATAACGTTAGACAATGAATCAGTCCGTATGCTGCCAACCACGTGGTATGAGGTAAGACCTATCCCCTTTCTTGGTAGTCTTCCTTTGCTGAGGCGCGTCAGCGAACACTCGCCTATATTCGAGGGAAGAGTGGACTCACCACGAGAAGATCTGCGGGCATCCCTTCTCTCTTGATAGGCATACTATCGGCAGATTTCGACGGTGCTCTCCTCTCTCGGGCAATTCCTGATCTTCTAGCATTGGCGCAAGGGGCTTCAGAATTGGATAAACAGCAGAACATTACCACTCAAGTCCACTCGCTCAACTGCCTCAAAGCTATCTATACAAACGGGAAACTTGGGCCAGCCTCGGAACGATTCATTGGGCGAGGACTGGGACTGGCCGCATCACGGATGCATCACCCTACGTATGTACGGCCCTTCCATAATTTTCTTTGATGTACTGACATTAGTCTCCAGATGGGCGATCAGGAACTGTGGTCTCATGCTTTTCAGAGCCCTGATTGACAGACTACTTGGAAATACCGAGCTTCGAGACTGGGACGGAGTAACAGAATCATTGAGCACACAGTTCTCGTATGATAAATTCCCGGAGATTCTACCCATAGTCCTGGAATTGCTCACACCACAAGGAAGAGATACGGAGTCTGGGCTTTCTCCTAACAACGCCGCTTCTCTCGAAGGTGTCTTCCCCGCTCTACTCATCCTGCAGCGAGCTCAGCCTCCCCAAGAGCAATTGCAGCAGATCGAAAAGGCTGTTTTTCATCTTACCAGTAATCCACATTGGCATGTCAGAAACATGGCGGCTCGAACGTACTGCAAGCTGCTCCAAAAAGATCTGTACTTCCAAGCATTCTCTGAAATCGCGGCCCACGTCGACATTCGGAAACAGAACAACCTTCATGGCAGGATCCTGTGCCTCGGCTACCTCCTGAAATCAGAAATCCAGAATGTTGATCAGACAAAGAAAGAACATGACGATCCAGGCAGTTTTGAACTATCAGAGGCTTGCTCGACCTTCGCTCAATTCTGTGATGTTCTCCTGAGCATGTTCGAGAAGATATTGACACAGAACCCGTGCCCTGTCACGCAAGTAGCTTACGTGGATGTGATTAACTTATATGGAAGAACTTTACTGCGCCACGAGGGCTTGGAGGGTAAGTGGATGCATTCATTGGGATTGTCCTCAGATTTCCAGAGCTGACTGATTTCAAGCTACTGGCTTCTTTCAGCTCAGTGACATGCTACTCTCGTACTTCGAGCGAGGACCAGCAAGTCCTGCACATGGTGTTGCAAGCAGTAGATACACCCCGTCTCTCCAAGAAGCAGTCCAGGCACATGAGCTGCTGTCAATCATCCTTCGTGGTCTCCAATCTTTTCGTTCAGGGACTTGTACCAAGGATTCACTGGGCAATTCTCTGATCTCTCTCTTGTGGTCAGCCGAGAGAACAAGTACTTGCTCTTGCAGTGCACTCTATTCCCAACTTTCAGATATCATCGAAAACTCTGGCCTCATGGATGCATCATCGCTCATTGAAGTAGGCGGTGCTGTGTTTGACCACCTCGCAGCATCGAAAAGCCACACGTCTCGGCCACAAGGTTTATCACTCCTTGCCGAACTCCTCGAGAAGCCAACACTACAAAAATCTTCGACCCCTTTCCCTTGGTCGCCCACATCTCTTCCTGAACAGGCCAGTACAGAGATACGGCACAGCTCCCCATCAAGATTAGAGAGTGAATCGCGTATTTGGGGTTCTCTCTTGGCTTTCCGTGGCCGGATGAATGATGTCAGCAATACAGGAGAAGAGACGCAGTTGCATCAGTTCTTCCAAACTCTGCGATTTTCAATGCACGAAGACCTGGTATGAGATGCTCCTTTCTCTATTCCTTGTTGTCTGTTAACCATTTCGCAGCCATTTCCAACTCGCTATGCTGCTGTTAGATCACTGCACAACTTCACCGGAATGTCTCCGGAGCTTTTTCATTCCAATCAGGGTCACCGGACGGTTTTAGAAACGAGCATGCTAGCTTACGACGTTTTGAACGATGATGACGATGAAATCCGTGCTATCGGTACGGATGTGGCACGTCTGATACTGCCAGCTATCCAAACGAAAAACCCTTCTAGCACTTTGGTGCCTCAGATTGCAAGCCAAAAGCTCGCTTCTTTCATCTTGCGATACTTCTCAGAATCCAAGGAACTTTGTATCGAAGCAACAGAGCGCGTTGCGGGGAGTAAAGTCCAGAACCACGGTCCTGGAAAGTCCATTACCTCAAAGCTGGAAGAGGCGTTGAAGAAAGACAACGATCTTTTCGCCCACGAAAAACAGAACCTCTACATCGACGAGGTAAAAGAAGCCATGATATGGTCTCGTATTCTCGTGAAGCTGGAGAACTCGGCAATTCCTCGAAGACTCGCTATTAAACTGACCAAGTGGGTCATTGATGGGTTAGCTGCTCTTACTCACCAGGCGAGCATTGCCAGTGACGGGCCACTCGGCTGGACGTCCGATCAAGACGTGTTCACCCTGGGTATGCGGACGCTATATGCTGCAGAAGTTGTTCTTGAGTGGTCCACTCGCCCTGGCAATTCGAGCGAGGGTAGGGTGATCATCTTGAAGGCTTTAAGAGCGTTAGGGGATCTGGGTGTTTCACGTCAACTGCATGGAATATGGCTTGAGACTATTGAGAGGATTTTGGAAAGAGCAGTGATGAGAAGGCTGGCACGTGTGATAGAAGATATTGATGGCCTTGCATCATGAGAGAACACATGATGGGTGGGGTTGAGTTTCGATATCATCCTCGGGTCGACGAAACACATGGAACGATGCTGAGCTTCGACTCTGCTTTTGTGGCAACAATCGGGTTCTCTGGTGTCCGCCAGTGGTTTCACTCTCATCATCTTCCTCTTCTCAACGACAGCCACTAGAATATCTCCAATTTGCCATTTCACTACAACTCAGAGACGCTGTTGGTGTCCATGCCCTGGTTTCGCAAGACAAAGCAACAACAGAACGGTGACGGCTCACCTCGCCGTGTTGCAGCAAAGCTCACCAAAGCAAACAATGTAAGCAAGACCTGCGCTGCATAGTGAAGTAGTCAATTTTGACAAGTTAACAAGAAACAGACCAAGGAGCTTGAGCGTGCAGACCCTCAGCGGGAGTCGTCGGATCGCATATTGGCTTGGGTGAGATCAGTAGAGTCAAATCACCCAGGCGAAGAACCCTCTGATCTGGGATCTGGCTCTGAGGCTGAAGGTAAAACGGCTCGCGTGCAGTGCTGCTGTTGTACGTCTTTATCTGACCTGACGTTGACATCCGTGGTAGGCCCTCCTGTCAACAACGCACCTCGCACAACTTCGACAACAACATCCACATCCCACAACAAACGCATCGCTGCAGCGCAACGTTCAAAGCTTAGCACCAAGCATCAAGGCAAGATCTACTCTTATTCCGATCATTATTTTGCACTGTGCAACGATGGTTCAATCACTTCTCTTCTCTTCTCTTCTCTTCTCAAGCATTATTAACAGATCGTCTTCGTAAGATCCAGTTAATACTCAAATCGCAACAAAGCTTCCGAGGGCCGCCACCATCAACACAGCAACAGTCGAGCCAGACAAATACAAGTCCTTTCCCGCGTTCATCTTCTCAATTTTCCTCGTCTTCGTACTTGCATCTTGGGTTTCCAAAGCCATCAAGGCGTTCTAGGTAAACAAACATCCACATGCACATTTTAAATCTTCATCGCCAACTTCATCCGGAGTTGTCCTTAGTTTATCTCGAGCATCTCTACCGATACTACCGCTCTGTTCCGCTCTGCGTCCTACGATCTCGACCTCCTCACAAGTCCAACTCCACCCACGCTCATCCATTCACCCACACATCCTCACACCACTTCCACAATGAAACCCAACCACGAAATCATCCTCATTCTCGCATTCCTCCTCCTCCTCGCCTTCATCATCGGCTTCAGCCTCGCCTACTGGGTCCGCAACGGCGGCATCAACCACCGTCGCCACATGTCCGAGTACTGGGGCGACCCCCGGGCCGATGAATGGCGCACCTGGCGCGGCAGCAAGGGCGAAAGTGGCCATAAATGGCGCGGCGCTTTCGTCAGGGTCACCAAGAATAAGGTCTATGACCCCGAAGCGCCCATCCCGAATCGCACACACGATGACTGGAAGAGGGAAGAGGCGTTGAGGGAGAAGATCCGCTGGGAGCGCAGGCATGGAAAGAAGAAGGCTGACGATGGGGAGGATGCTACTATGGCGGGTGCGCTGGGTCCTGAGGAGGCGGAGAATGCGAGTCACAACGGCAGTGGGAGTGGCAAGGGCAATGGCTCGGGCAGCGACAAGGACAAGTCTGGCAGCGACAAGGAGAAGGGAAAGAAGAGGGACACGGGCGGTGGTAACGGCAATGGCGGTGGGAATGGTAACGGCAACGGAGGTGGGAATGGTAACGGCAATGGTGGTGGGAACGGCAACGGTAATGGTGGTGGGAATGGAACTGGCAACGGCAATGGAGGTGGAAACAACAACAACAACAACAACAACAACACCGCGACCACCGGGGCCGGAGGCGGTTTCGGCTTCAGCATGAGCGGCGGTGCTACTGGTGCCGGTGCCGGTGGAGGAGGCGCCGGAAAGAAGAAGAAGAACAAGAAAGGCACTGGAGGCAACGCCTGGGGCGAGCCGGATACCGAGGCCGAGGGCAACCAAGGTCCCGGCTCTTTTAGATTCGGCTCGTAAGGGAGTGGCATGGTGGCTCTTGTATGTCTTTCGTGTGGGCTGCTGGCTGGTAATGGAGGTTGAGACATGGGGGGCTTCTACCTAGATGATTCGGGAAGCGTGGCCTGGAGTAATGGAATGGGTAATCATCGTGCCGGAGTTGGTGCTCTGGAGCTCACAAGCTGACACGTTGGACCTGTACTAATATCTATACATGCATGAGGGAAGCTCAGAGAAGCATCCGTCAGCTAATCTGTCTTCTTCATTCTCCTCCACGTTGTCTTCTTCTCTTCAAATGTTCTTCATCCACTAGTCTTTAGAGGCTTACCTTCCTTCATTCGCCTGTCTCCTTTTGTCTCTAAGAAGATCCGAGGAGTTACTCGAGTGGCTACTTATGTCTTCACGTTGTCCACTCTGCCGGGAAAACTTCAAAGGCACAAGCATCATAAATGTCCCGAAAGGCGAGCTGTCACCATCAAGAATAGCAGGTGTGGATAGGTTTTGGATAACTACCTAGGTAGGTGAGGATGGATTTTTGTTTTAGTCCGGCTAGCAAGATCATTGAAAGCTAACACGCCCATAACCACGCACAGGATCTCGTCACTAAGCTGGCTAATCCGTATAAGCCACTCCACTTGTGCAGATACCAGAAGATATACTATTTTTTGAGTTTCATATTGAACCCCAATCTCCCCCATATCGATCGCGAATCGCTCAGGCACGACTAGTCACCGATATCTCCATCACATTTTCCATCTTAGACAGGGCCATTGGAACTGTGGACAGCAGTTGCAAGGGCGCAAGGGTCGTCCGAGAAGAAAACGTTGCAGTGCTCCCAGTCCTCATCACGGGCAAGCTCGGCTTTGAAGTTCACGGCGTCGTGGATATTCTGGAAGCGGAACTCCACGAACACGCGCTAAAGTTTGGTTAGTCCCCGATCTTCAAACTTTTCAAATATCGTGTAAGCTTACTTTAGGTCCAAACTTGCCACAGCGAACACTCTCCACCTTGCGGTTCTTCTCTGCAGCGATCTTGTTCAAGAAGCCGAGTCCGAACTCTTGGTCATAATCGATGGCACGAACGCAACGGGTGACATTGCCATTGATCCACTTCTGAACTCGCTCGTGGATGGGCTCAGCTTCGAGAGCGAGGTTGACCGCGACGCGCCTGCCAAGTACCATGATGTCGTTAGCTGTAGCTTCGATGTACGCCATGCACTCATTGTGATCGAGGAAGAGAACTGTAGCCGAAGTTGAGCGTGGAGACCAAACAACCTCTTGAACACGGCCTCCCCAGATAAGCCCAAAGATCCTCTGAAGATCCCAAGCAGGGTCGAGGTTGGAGAGGCGCGCACGGCGGATTTTAGACGCTATTAATCACGTGAGTACAAACCCCCACAACTTGAAAGATGGGTGGAAACTTACCTTCCTTGCGCTCTGTAGGCATGGGCCACGCCTTGAACAAGAGCTCGCCGTCAGTCTTGACATTCTTGCGCGCATTTCCGTTCGCCAACTGCACCTTTCTCTCTTCGATCCTCTTGTCCTTTTCCGCCTGCTTGTTCTCATCAACCTTCTTTGGGTCACGGTCCTGAACTTCGGAGCGATGCGGGATGACCCTGTCGGGCCTCCTAGACTCTTCGCCTTTGGACTCCGTCGTGCCCCGAAGCGTGTCGACACTGGGAAGGCTGGCAACATCGAATTCAAGCCCCGAATCCATCGAGTTTACGGCCTCATACTCACTGTTCAGTGCGGCAACACTCTTCTTGGTTGTAGGATGCTTGGCGAAGCGTTTTACCAGTGGCAGGTGCTTCTCCAACATGTGGTCGAGGAGTTCTTGAGTTGTCCGTTTGAGATTTAGAAGCTTCTTCTGATATTCGGCGATTTCCTTTTGAGTGGCTTCCTTTTTCGCCTTGTTGTCTTTGAGGTACGACTCGATTTGGGTCTTCGCGACTGTCTCAGCGTCGTCCAGGATCTCAATACGCTTCTGCAAGATCTTGATCTCCTCCTCGAGACTGCTGCAGTCCTTCTCGAACTGGTCATGACGAGCCTGCAATTCTTTCTGCAGCTTGTTCCACGCAATCTTGGCGTTACGCTCCTCCTCGGCGGCGGCGCGAGCAGCGACGGACTCGGTAGCGGCGCGGGTCTTTTCAGCTGCTTCCTTACGCATAGTCTCAAGCTTAGCCTGCTGCTCAGCTGCTTTGCGGGTCTTCTCTTCTTCCGCCTTACGAGCCTTCTCCTCAGCAGCCCTTCGTGCCTTTTCTTCTTCCGCCTTGCGAGCCCTCTCCTCGGCTGCTTTGCGGGCTTTTTCCTCTTCCGCCTCGCGAGCCTTCTCCTCAGCGGCCTTGCGTGCCTTTTCTTCGTCGTCCGCCTTTCGAGCTTTCTCTTCAGCTGCTTTGCGGGCTTTTTCCTCGTCCGCTCGAACCTTCTCATTGGCAGCCTTGCGAGCAGCTTCCTCGACCGCTTTTCGAGTCTCTTCGCGTTTCGCCTTCTCTTCAGCATCCCTACGCTCGTCGTCGTTTTCGAACCTCGAAGCAAAGTTTGTCTGAGCATGCTTGGTCTGCAGGTTATTGATGTGAGATTGGATCTCGCGTTGACGATGAGACTCAGCGGTGGAGGCTAGCGAAGTATTGCTACCACGAGATTTGGCGGCAACATATGGCTGGGCAGTAGCGCGGAGTGAGCCGTTACTCGCGGTCGCATATCGGCTAGCAGCAAGGCCGATGTTACTGGGCTTTTTGGCCATGACGGGATTGGAGTCAGTCTGCTGCGCCGCGGCGGCGGCGGGCTTGAGCGAGGACGAACGCAGCGTGTATGGAAGAGCATGGCTTGGAAGGTGAGCTTGACTAGCCACAGGAGCGGAGGAACCGCCGTTCTGCTGTGCAGGCTGAAGCAGTGTCAGTTATGAGACAAGATTGCGGGGTGAATGCCGGGTGAAAGTTCTTTGCTTACCATTGGAGCTTCGGAGGCTTTGTTTGCAGCAACTGAACTGGTGTCGTCAAACTCAAAACGTTCACTGGCTGGTGTGGAGCTTCGTCTGCTGTGAGAATCAGTCTTCTTGAGAATGGAATTGGGAACATACTCTGTACGTCGAAGGCTCCTTGGCTCTCGCTGGTCTTCTGCTGCAGCGGGCTGACGTACTGGAGCGGCGTTCTTTATATGGTTAGCGAGGATTGAACGTAATGAGTGCTCTTCGGCAGAGGAAGGGACATCTTACTTGGTTGGGAACTTGAGCAGGTATCGCATTGGCCTGAGCTACGGCTTGGGCCTGAGCTTCGCGCAGCTGGTCTCGCGTGAGCACGCCGGGAGGCGGCTTGACGGATGAGGAGGTGAAGGCCTTCATTGAGAAGTTGGCTCGAGAGAGGAAAGTCTTGAGGTTGTCTGGGTCATCAATGGCCGGGTTCCGAGTGCCCTTGGGGCGAGTGCGGTCAGACATACTGAGGTAGTGCAAATGTGGATGCAAGTGCAGAAGAGTTTGAAGGCAATGGCCGACAGACTGATGATGGTTGGGGAAGAGAGACTGAACCGTGTGGTGTTGTGCGGTGTGGTGGTGGTCGTGGGTGCTGCAGGTGGTGAAGAGCAGAGCAGAGCAGAGAAGCTGGCGGTCGAGAGAGGAAGTGCGAGGTAGGAAGGAGCTCTCCACCAATTTGACCACCTGCACTCTCGGCAAATCTTCGCATCAACCCTTTCGAACCTTTCCCACGTGATATGAGATACGATAATCCACCTGCAGAGACGGGAGGTAGCTCACGTGGCCTGGCTTCTTCCTGCTTTGCAGCACCAGAGCCAGCACTTGGCCTAGCTTGTCCCGATTGGGTTGAGCGATTGGTATGGTCAAGCTGCACCTTTCTGGCCTCGAAAGCTGACTGAGAGCCCAGCCACTACTTTTCACGTACTTGGGCACCTTATTTGAACAATAAGCAGAAAGTTCCAGTCACGAGACGCACTGAAACCCCGATCTAGTTATTCAGGATACTTTCCAGACGGCCCAGCACCCGTCTAAGTGACCACAGACCCAGCATTGGTCTTTTGAGGGCCGGCCTTGAGTCATCGAGAGAGAGCGTACCACTGTTCCAGTCAATGTGCTTGCAAGGTCCTTTCGCAGGATGATTGGAAGCTTCTTCGGCATACAAATTGCAGCACCCAGTCGCCGCAGACTTTTCATATTCAGGCAGCCTTCAAGCTGTTCCGTTTTGAGCTTAATGGCCAAGTATGAGTATCAGAAACTGTCAGATGAAAGAACGCGAGGGGTCTACGGATAGAGATTTGAGAGCAAAGAACGAAAGGGAGAACATGGGAGAAGCGCAGCTTTGAAAATGTCGTTGAGAATTGGGAGGTCAGAAGGCAAGTAACTGAAGACTCGTTCCTTCGCTCTTTACTTTTATCTTCAAAGTCCGCCCAAGAAATCAGCTTTCAAGTCTACAGCTGTTCGTAAAAGAGTAGAAAGATAGAAACGCGTGATCCTTCAAATCCCGGTCAGATGATCCACAATTATGAGCCAGAGAAGCTTCAGTCGGAATTTCAGATCTTGCATGGCTTGAAACTTTCCAATGGGCTAGTTCGCCCCAAATCACTCAATTTGATTGATGCATCGTCGAGATCTTCACCTAAGGAGCGCATACTTCCAGGTAGGTATCTAAGCATTTAGTGCTCTGAACCTTCCCAGGAGTACGAATGCAACCACAGATTGTTCAATTTGATTGGCATCCAATGCTCTGACCAGCCGAGATGCTATGAGGTATGACCGCGTGAGCAGGGTCTGAATTGACCTTAAGGACATAGCCGAGTGCCCAGGGTTGGATTGATGCTCGAATTGGTAGCTAGATAGGGGCGGGTCACGTGCCTGGATTTCCGAGTGCGGAGGTTGGTCGCACCTCCATTGGAGCAATAATGAGAAGGCCAGGTCTCTCTGCGATGAAAGGATCCAGATGCACGTTCTCCAGCACCTTATCTGGCGCAAGACAGAGTGATGGGAGTGAAGTCCCATCTCAAGGAGGTAGGAGTGACGTTGACCGGAGCGCCAAGCCAAGCGGATGACAGCTGGCCAATCACGAAACAGCTCCGCCGTTCGCCTCCGGTCGTACCGTAACGTCTTTGTCCGCTGCGCTGCCGCTGCCGCTGTCTCCCACACCTTGATGGACAGTTGCGAC
Source organism: Aulographum hederae CBS 113979 (assembly GCA_010015705.1). Lineage (NCBI taxonomy): Eukaryota > Fungi > Ascomycota > Dothideomycetes > Aulographales > Aulographaceae > Aulographum > Aulographum hederae. Next base: position 257,341 of record ML977178.1, read on the forward strand.
ACTCCTCCTGCAACTGCACTGTGCCTCTAAGGCTCTAACATCCCTTCAGCTCTTCCTTTGCTCCTCTCCTCATCTCTTTGCTATAACACTCCCACAAAACACAACGCACACATGCAGCCGCTCTTCCCGTGATTAGTATCTGCTTTTCTTCTTTTGAGCAGCCCTCGCTTTTTGAAAATCAAGGCGATTGTGCCTTCAGCCTTTGAACACCATGCCCCTCGACAATGATACTCGAGGATGGATCATGTCGGCCCTGAGCGGCACAGGTATGCCGTTGTCCGTCTCCTGCGTCGGGCGCCATACTCACCACATCTAGCGTGCATCATCGGCGCCTCTATCATCTGTGTCGATATCATCATCCGTCAGTTCCCCGGACGAAAGAACTTCAGGATAGAAGATAGCAATGCCTTTCTCAGCTCGTCGCTCAGTCTGAGCTGCGGTGTTATGGTATGCACGTGTTAATGTGTTGAACACGCTCGAGCTCTCCGCTGACAAAGGCAGCTCTACTCTTCGTTATACAACATGCTTAGCTCCGCCACGACCTCTTTGAGAGAAGGCGGATTCACCACCCAGCAGGCTGCATGGCTACGAATTGGATGTTTCCTTGGAGGCGCACTCGCCATTCAGGTAGTATCACGCGTTGCCCACCACTTTATTCCTCATCACGTGGTGGATTGCGACCACGACCACGGCGAGGAGGAGGAGCCAGAACTCGACCCTCAACCGCAGGACATCGGCTACGTTGGCATGACTCAAGCTGATAAGAACAGCCTCCAAAGGCCATCAGCTGCCAAGTATCGTGCATCTTCCTGGTTCGCCGGATTGTCTACACAGAACAAACCGGAGCCAGAATTCAGTCCCCGATATGGATATGTCCAGGCTCCCGGGAATGATGATGACGAAGAGGAAGAGAACAGCCTTACCAGGATGAAATCACTGCCCGTTCAATGGTCCAACAAGGTATCCCAGCTGGTGGCAAAACCTACTCGCCGCGTTTGCGACAAGAATGGGCAATGTTATGGTTATTCCGAGCCGTGCGGACAGGAGTGCTTCAAGATTGTTCAAGCCAGAGCGAACCAAAGGTCTGGCTCCTTGCCATTGCGGCAGCCTTTGCAGCCTCGCAGCGTCACTACTCCGCGACTGGGATCTCTGGCCGCAGAGCAACAGCCGTTGATTCAGCAGACAGTGGAGGAGGAGTTGCCCACGATTCAAGAGCAGAATGGCTATGGGTCCTGCTCAGATAGCAGCACCCTTATCAACGGACACAGCAGGACTTCTCAGACGCCGAAAGAGCCAGAGGAAACCCACAGTCATCATCACGATCACGATCATGACCACCACAGTCATCATGGCCATCACCATGATGAAGAAATGGGGGCAAATCATCATCATCATGTCCCCGAGAATGCCTTTCTCTCGGTTGGTCTTCAAACCTCCCTAGCAATCGCTCTTCATAAGCTCCCCGAAGGATTCATCACATATGCCACGAACCATGCGAATCCGAAGCTAGGTTTCGCGGTGTTTCTAGCCCTGTTCATTCACAACATTACTGAAGGCTTTGCGATGGCATTGCCGCTCTACTTGGCCCTCAAAAGCAGGTGGAAAGCCATGTTCTGGAGCTCGATACTCGGAGGAGCCAGTCAGCCCCTTGGTGCTGGCATTGCAGCCTTGTGGTTCAAAGTCGCAGGAAACGGCAGCAGTGCGCCCGGCGAAGGCGTATATGGGATTATGTTCTGCCTGATTTGTAAGTGACAGTCTCCAACTAATTGCAGCCTCGAAGAGCCTGAGCTGACTCTTTAAAAAGCGGGTATCATGGCGTCGGTGGGGTTGCAGCTGTTCCTCCAAAGTTCGGAGATGACGCACAACAGGAACCTGTGCATGTTGTTCACGTTTGGAGGAATGGGGATTCTGGGAATCAGTTCGGCGTTGACTGCTTAATCAAGCACAGCATTGGCGGGATAGTTTGGTTACCTCCTTGAGTACGATAGTTGGTGCTCACGGGGAAACGAACTGCATGGTTGGAAACGGCGTATGATCAAAGAGGCTCAATGGAAATATGTCCACATTCGCATGAATACCCTGGGCATGTCTTGTAGTCTTCCACTCGAATTCGCGTCTTACGGGGTTGGTTATCATGCTGACTATTCTGGGGATATCTTTCCCTAGTGTTCTCCCCTCAAGGAAAACAATGTCGTATTTACTTAACTTTGCATTCTGCAATGGACCTGGGGAGGGTGGAAATGCGGATAATTATCTAACCTGAGTAGGTACCGATCATGAAAGCAAAGGCTGACCCGTGAAGATATGGTGATGGTCCAAATATAGCATAGATGTAAACAAGGCCGGAAAAACTAGCGCCGACGTCGCCGATGAAACAGGTCGAGCATCTGCTGTCGCGAGCTGCAACTCGGTGACGAAGCTTCAACAAACCCCCCACACTCACGCCCCGCTATTGCTATATCTTCCGTACCAAAACTCTCTTCCGAAAGTCAAAATACTCGTCCCTTGCATCCGCGGACACAATGTCCGGCCGCTTCGTGAGGGCGTCGAAGTACAGTAAGTCGCATGCTCCTTGCAGCTCCTGGAAGCTGGCTCCCTTCTCCAGAATCCCCAGCTGACAACAACCTCAGGGCACGTCTTTGGGCGCTCCACGAAGAAGGTGAGCCTCGACAAAGGCTTGTACTGGCCTCAAATCTTACGTTTACACCAGGAACAATGCTACGACAACCTCCGCATCACGAAGAACGCCTGGGACACCAATCTCATCAAGGTGCGCCGTCGCTTCCCTGTCTATCCCAAACCTGAACACGCGACAACGAATGCTGACAATGTAAACAGGTTAATCCGCAGTATATCTCGGTCAATTGGGAGGCGAGTGGTGGAGGCGCCTTCGCCGTCATCCCCATCAACGAACGCGGCCGACTCCCCGAACAACTTCCTCTCTTCAGAGGCCACACTGCCGCCGTCCTCGACACCGATTGGAGCCCGTTCGACGACTCGCTCCTTGCATCTGCGTCAGACGATGGCAAGGTATTCATATGGCAGGTGCCCGAGAACTTCACCCTCCACACAGATGCAGACGAGCCGACCGATGTTGCCCCCGTCGCAAGGTTGACCGGACACTCGAGAAAAGTAGGACACGTCCTATTTAATCCTTCTGCCGCCAACGTCCTCGCAAGCTCCTCTGGCGACTACATTACCAAGCTCTGGGACGTCGAAGCCGGTCAAACAAAGCTCAACCTCAAGCATGGCGATATTGTACAGTCGCTGTCGTGGAGTGCCGACGGATCAATGCTGGTCACAACTTGTAGGGACAAGAAACTGCGAATATGGGATGTCCGCCAAGAAAAGCCTGCGCAGGAGGTCCAAGGCCACACCGGAGCCAAGAACAGCCGTGTGGTATGGATGGGCGAACATGACCGGGTTGCAACCACGGGCTTCTCGAAGATGAGTGATCGCCAACTGGGACTTTGGGATATCAGGGCTGCGCGAGAGCCCATGGGCGGCTTCCAATTTCTCGACTCGATTTCGGGTGTCTGCATGCCCTTCTGGGATGACGGCACGCAGATGCTGTATCTTGCAGGCAAAGGGTGAGTCAAACCCTACCTCTCATGGTGGATAGCTGCTAACATTCTTCAAAGCGACGGCAACATCAGGTACTTTGAATACGAAAATGGCAAATTTGAGTATCTGTCCGAGTACAAGTCCGCCGACCCACAACGCGGTATTGCTTTCCTGCCAAAGCGGGGTATCAATGTAAGTTCGCCTCCGAGTCAAATATCAAGCGGAAAGCAGCTAACGAATTAATCCTCCAGCTTCACGAAAACGAAATTATGCGGGCTTTCAAAACCGTCAACGACGCCTACATCGAACCTATCTCCTTCATTGTCCCACGCCGCGCCGAGGTATTCCAGGGTGATATATACCCCCCAACCGTTGGTCTCAAGCCGTCCATGTCTGCCAGTGACTGGTTTGCTGGCAAAGAAGGACTTCCGCCAAAGATCTCCCTTGAGAGCGTTTATGAGGGCGAAGAACCTGCCGAAGTCCCTGCAGAGAGCAAACCGTCCGCTTCCACCCCGCTTACCAGCCCACCACCAGCAGCATCGCCAATCAAAGTTATGGGTGGTCCATCCAAGATCAAAGCAATTCAAGAGTCCGCCGCAGAAGCTCGCGCAGAACGAGCAGCCATGGCTGAGAAGTCGGAGCCCAAACTCTCCGTAGAAGACAACAAGGCCTCCATGGCTAGCATGGCTGACCGTGTTGCAGCCAAGGACGCCGAATCCGATGACGACGAGGATGATGATTCCAGCTTCGAGGAAATCTCCAAGCCCGCGGAACGACCTTCTGCATCGACGACCGCAAAGATGGAAGAGAAGACAAGGGGACCAGTCATGGCGCAAGAGCCTGAGCCTTCGAAATCCAAGTTCGCCCCTGCGTCCGCCACGCCATCCGCAAACAAGGCTGCCGCCGTCTCTTCCTCGGCTGCTGCCGCAACCGCCTCCACTCCTACTGCCACTACGCCCACCCCAGCTTCTCCTCCTTCCTCGGGCGGAGGGCCAGGCGAAGCCCTCAAGTCTCACCTCCAAGACATCAAGGAGCAGCAGAGCAGGCTCATGTCTATGCTTGAAGCGCAGAACCGTGTCATGGCGCGCCAGAGCGAGCAGATTGAGGGGCTGACGGGCGAGGTGGAGAAGTTGAAGGCAGGTGCCAGTACTGGCCAGGCGGGTGCAGGCGCGGACAAAGAGAAGGATGAGAAGATCCGAAGGCTTGAGCTTGAGTTGGAGGAGGCAAAGTCGTAAAGAAGGCGACGGAGTGAGTGTGAGGTTGGACTGTGAGAAACGTAAGGGGACGATGGGATGATGGGATAGAGTGCAGAAGGGAATTCTCTCATTGTTGCTGCTCAAGCGTAGCGTAGCGTGACTGCTTGCCACCGCCCCAAAATCCGGTTCGGAGCTTGGGCTTGGATTTCTCCAATCGATTGATTCCATCGATACGGTCTTTTTTTTTTCTGGTTTCTCTTGACGAATGAAGCATTGGCGCGCCGGGGTCCTGAGTTGAAAAGTTGGAGCAGGTTGAGGGTTATCCTTTTTTCCCTTCATTTCTCGAGGAGCATTCGCTTACAGGTGTCACGATGTTGATTGTGAGCGTCTTTTTCATGTTCAAAATGGAAATAGCATGGAGAAATGGCATTCGATCAGCCTGTTCATGTTGATAGCGGGTACCTTGAGTCTGTCGGGAGGGACAGGTAGAGGAGCGACAAGCGGGAATTGAGACGGATCTTCTTCCAACGCTTCTCTGCATTCCTGAAGGGCTGGCCTGATGAAGTGTATCATTGACTGTAATCAGCAGATACCTATCCATTCTCGCCATCCCTTTTCACGCATAGTTCGCTCGGTGGTATGAGATAAGATGAAGGTAAGATAGGTTGGTAAACCCTCCCAACGCCTTGGAGCCAGACTATGATGATTAAAAAAGCTCCTCATGCAAAAAAACAGTGTATATCCCTTTCCCAAGTATCCCTTGCCCGATAGAATGGCAGAACCCAAAAAGACCAGCGCCTTGCACCATATGCTCGAAATCAACACGGATTTAATCGACTTTGACAAATGCTAAGACGAGTCGATCAGCACACCGCCGGAAAAGGAGAAGGAGAATGTTCCAACTTACTAGCATCGATTTGCCTTACCCGCGGCAACGCCAACCTTACTTTATTCCGATACAACACTGGCCCCTTTGTCTGCAGTGGACTCCCTTCAAAATATACCGTGTTCAGCTCCTCTTTATCTCCCAGCTCCCTCTCAACCTCCGCAAAATCCTCCACCAGGCAGTAGCTGGCCCACAATTCCTCGAGCACTTTCAGCGGGCCCAACCCCGCGAGTGACGAGATGGGGTTGTTGGAGATGTCGATGACACGGAGGGCGGTGTTGTTTTCCAGACCGGACAGTGAGGTTAGCTGGTTGTGCGAGATGTGGAGTTCGGTGAGATTCGTGAGTGTGCAGAGGCCCGTGATGGAGGTCAGACGATTCGATTGGATGGAGAGGATGGTGAGGTTTGTGAGGGTTTTCAGGCCTTTGATCTCAGTGATCTTGTTCTTTCCGAGCCAGAGCTGCTCGAGCGCTGTGAGGGTCTCGAGATTCTCGATGTCACGGATGCGGTTGGCGGCGAGTTCCAGGTTGGTGAGATTACTGAGCCCCTCGAGACCAGAGATTGTTTGGATTTTGTTCTGCACGAAGTAGAGGTCTTTTAGCTGCGTGAGGTGGGAAACGCGCTTGATGTGTTTTATCTTGTTGAAGGAAAGGTCGAGGGAGGTTAGAGAGGTTAGGTCGTCAAGGCCTTTGATGTGGGAGATGAGGTTGTCGTAGAGGTCGAGCTCGTCGAGACTTGGGCCGAGGGAGGAAGGGAAGTCGATGGAGGATATGCTGTTTTGACGGAGGCAGAGACGCTGGAAGAGTGTAAGCAAAGAGCTGGGGCTCATTCAGGGTGTCCTAGAACGTACTTCCACCTGCTTGAAGCGTTCGAGTCGGAGAGCCGGTATGGACGATATGCGGCAGTGAACGAGGTCGATTTGCTGCGACGGCACCGTTAGCTAAGTACGTCCAGTTTTTTAATAGATGTACGAACATCTTCATCCTCAGGTACGCCGTCCAGAAGGTCTTATGCCGTAGCCTCGCAGTCAGCAAAACATTTTCGTCTGCTACTCTCTCCTTGATTACCAACCTTCATCCGCGTCGATTTGCTCCACGGGCGGAGCTTCTTCGTCTGAATATTCAGGATCAGACAGAGCCTCAGGGTTCACAATGACCGGCCGTCGCTCAACCCTCAGCTTGCCGTCCCAGCCAGTGCTACTCCGTGGCGGGGAGTGGGAGGGAGGTTCGGGAGTGTCGGTGGGAGATATGGCGGCAACCATGATTGCGGATGCGGTGTTCAAGGAGGGCGATGGAGAAGATCAATAGGAGGCTCTTGGACCACGGAAGGGGTGGAGGAGCAAACGGAGGTGAGGACTGTGGGGGGTTGGTGGTCTTTGACGTAGCTGTGCAACTCGAGGTGCGAAGAGCGTTCTTTGGCGGTGATGGTTGGTGATACCACGGAAATCCCCCGCCACCCCCACAGTGCCCACATAAGGCTCGGCAGGGTCCAAACCACAACCACAGCCAGAATACCGTAATCGGCATCCCGAAAGTCAATTGTCCGCCAGCTCATCAGATATAGGTACGTGTTCGCGAAAACATTTCTTTAGGTTTGGCTGATATATAACTCGTCTATATACCAAGCCTTCGTCCGACTCGCAGCACCAGAGCCTCGTCCTCTGCAGCACTCTTCCTTACTCAACACACTCTAGTTTTTCCCCATACTTCCGGTTTACCAACACTGAAGCTGATTTCGGCCCAGTAATGACTCCCCATTAGCTGCCCTGCTTGTGCCAGACATATAGTCTTCCCTTTATGGAAACTCAATTCCAAGACGGGTATCCCTAAGCAAGGTCCAGCGATGGGACAAGTTCGTAAGCGTTTTCCTGCAAAATTCAGAGCTCTAGTGCTTCTTGATATGTTCTTTACAATTACGAAGTAACATTCTTCATTCCATGTTGCATAGATCAGCCTAAGAACTTCTGCACACTGCCTCCCACCCCTTCCAGGTCAAGAAGAAAGGTATCGTGACCAAACAAGCTCTTGTCTTGACCCAGCTCAACATGGGTGACTTGCCGGTTCCCAGCACGCCTGAGAGTCTCGGCTACTTCTCGCTGTTGCCATGAAGGAAAGAGGATATCACTAGCCACTCCTAAGACAAGGGTAGGCGTAGTAGCCATAGGCTTCATGCCAGCGACCAAGTCATTCGGCGGCCCCTTTTCGGTTATGTCCTCTACGGGATCACTTCCCAGCGTGGCCGTCTCCTCTTTTTCCTCGTATGGCTGGTCTGGGAGGGTAAGACTGCACAAGTCTGCCGACGAATCTGCCGCGGCCATCAGCTTCCCCTCTTCAACAAGTCGGTCGAGTTTGTGTTTGTTATCCGCCCTGACCGCGGATATGCGATTGCGATGTTCCAATCCAAGGTCGAAAAGATCCATGGCTTTCGAGACATATAGCAAACTATTCGGGTCATACTCTAGGCACCATTTTTCGCCGGCATGGTCCAAGTATGTCTCGATCAAAAAGTCAGGGCATAGCGCTGGCGGACGAGATGGATCGGCACGCCGCCTTCCAAAGCGCTGCTCCCACTCAGGACCACTCCGGTATGTGACTGTTGCAATTTCGCGTGCGAGCTTCATCCCAGCGTGCGGTGGAATACGGTCATAGTAGAAACCTCTCGACCAGTTCGGGTCCATCATGAGCACTGTCATAGTCAGAATTTGGCACGTAAACGTCGTACACGTTCCGGCGCTTACCTTGCCGTTGCGTATGCCTCATTGCAATACTATATGGATGACTTCGGGCACATCCACTGATGCTCACGACTTTCCCAACTCGTTCTGGGAAGAGCACGCCAGCAGCCAGACTCTGCATTCCACCCATACTCGCACCAACACTGGCATACAGCTTCGGAATACCCAGCCCATCCAGCATTCGAAACTGTGCTCTGACCATATCTTCCATGGTCAAAATCGGAAACCTCGTGGCATATCTTTCACCATTCGCAGGATCAACGCTGCTCGGTCCAGTGCTTCCAAAACACCCTCCTATTACGTTGGTGCAGATGACAAAGTATTTGTTCGTATCCAGACTCTTTCCAGGGCCAATAAACTTTTCCCACCAACCTGGCTTTGGATTCGCCTCTGTACTATGCGCATGACTAGAAGCTGATAGACCGGTGTGAAGGAGTATAGCATTGTCCTTTGCAGCATTCAGCGTGCCCCATGCTTCGTATGCGACGTCGAGTGAGGGCAGGATACCGCCCCAGTCAAGAAGAAAAGGCTCCTTTGAATGATATGTAAGGTGGTCGCCGGTGGCATAGGAGGGCTCTGGGCCTGATAGCGAACGGCGTTGGAGCGATTCCGAGCGCGATTCCACAGCGTCGAGGCAAGGGAACGAAAGGGCTGGGTTCGAGGACACAGTTGGTTCTTGCGCAGCTTGTGCAGCCTGAGCCTTACGGGGGGTCTGATGGTAAATGCGACGGGTAGACTCCCATTGCGTTTGCCTGCAGAATTTGGGGTTCGGGAGGCGGACAGAGGATGTTTGACGGGGAGCTTGGCGGAGGATTTGAAGGATAGGGCGTTTAGAAGCACTCATTTTAGATAGAAATAAAGCTGATTGTGTCAGAGGGAATAGTGATGGAGAGAAATGGAAAATGCATGCTACCTCATCATGAGAAATATTCGTGGAGACTTTTTTATTCAAGGTATCGTGATGACATATCGAATTCAGGGTCCGATCTTAGCGGAGACAAAGCGGATTGCGTGATGGGCGGAGCGGGGCGGAGCGGAATGAGCAAGCCAACTTCAATCTACATCAACTTTGCTCATGTCCTTTCCATGCTTCCTTCTCCTTGCCATGCCTCCCACATGTCTCATCAATATTCCAACTACCCGTGCGGCTTGTAGTGGAACGAATGTTCACCATCACAATTCATGGTCCCCATTCGGGCCAGATCAGTGCTGCTGCTGGCCTGACGCGAAAAGCCTTCCCACCCATAGGGTAGAGGATTTGTCCTGTAAATTGACCATTGCTAAGATTCTGCACGTGTTTGACGCCGAGTTACGAGATTACCTCTAATGGTGCTCGAAACACCAGTCAAGGGCACGTCAAGGCCTTTTGAATTCTTTTTTTTCGAGATGGACAGTTTCTGTTTGACAGCAGAATCGGTCATACCTCGCCAGCACCGCTTCGAGCTGGGTTCTAGACAGCATGCCTTGCGAGTTTCGTAGGGCGTGCAATCCTTTCTCGATGTATTATTCCCTTTCAAGAAGAAATGTGCCAATTATACATCATTTCAGAGTCAGTCATTAGATGGGCTATTGCGTTGTTGTTTTTCTTGTCTAGCCGACTTTAGAGGCCATCCTGAGAATGCACCTATCCTTGAAGTACTTCGTTCGAACCGCTATCCGAAATGGCTTCATTTGGTTCCTCGCTTCCCCAGTCTCCGATCAGAACTGTACGGTTGCCAAGTGTGGTTGAGTCTCTTGCAGGACTCTCGTCTGCCACTCTCCGACTTTTGGTAGCCATCTCTTTCCGTAATTCCTCTAAACTTGCCGTAAATTCTTTCTTCATTACGTCTGTAGCTTTTCTTTGCTCATGATTCTGTCTGGCAAGTTTTTCTTGCAAAAAGGCAAACCTTTGCACTTGTTTGGCGCAATCTCTCTTCTTCTCAGCCAATTCTCTGTCCAGTTCTTCGACTTTGCGCTGGCCCGCCGAGTATTTGTTTTGCGACTCGGTGTAGTGCCCTCTCAGATCCTCAGCTTCTGCTTTGAACGGACCCAATTCATCGACTATCGCAGTGATAGCCGTAATTTGTGTCGTCAAAGCAGATATACTGTTCTCTTTTGCCTCTATCTGACCCGTCTGCTTGCTGATTTTGGCTTTGTTTTCCGCTATCGTTGCTCTGCTCTTCTTGATGGTCGTTTCGTGCGTGGATAGTTTCAATTCGAGTTTTGAAATTCGACTTTCGAGTAACGACTTTTCTGATTCGTGGAGAGCTTTGCATTCGGCCAGTTTGAGCTTGGGACTTTCGCGGAATTTCTCGAACATGCCGTTCAGGATGGAGATGAAAAGAAAGCCGATAAAAATGCCAAGAGAGAGCCAAAGAAGGTTGTATTCTTCTGAAGATGAAAGTGGTCGCGGAGAGGAGCGTCGAGTCAGATTGGAGTTTTGGTATTGTATGAGACCCATTGTCGGATGAGATACAAGAGATGGAACGTAAGACCCAGCGACGGCAAATCCCAAATTTGCGATCTTTAGGCAGCCACAACTCGAGAGCTTCGAAGAGAGGCAAAGGGTCTACCAGTCTCCAACATTTGACCTCAGTCTTGGGAGGCAGCAAGGCTGAAGAAGATACAGCTTCTTCTTGGAAGCCGAACGCTGCGACAACGGGGTTCAGAGCTGCTCCCTGTAGCTCAAGGCTGACTTCTTGGACTCAAAAATAAGTACACCACACCTTATACCAAGACTGTTTCAAGCATTTTTCTCCTGATCTTGCACCACTCACGAAGCACTCACCTCCAGAACGACCGGCCTCTCGAGAGCATACAACGTCACGCGGCATTCAGAGTCCTTGGGTCGCCCTCTGATCGGTAAACCGGTGTGCAAGGCTGAGACATGGTGGTTCGCTGATGGATTTTGTCCTTGGGTCTAAAGAAAGAACCTACCTTATAACTAAGCTGATTGAGCAAAGTGCAGGTGGTCATCCACCAGGCCAAATCCGGCAATATGGCCCGTGCGTTGGTGTTGCGCCTCCAGCCTCCAGGCCCTCCACGACTTAGAATGTAGCGGCTGTGGCGCAGCAATTCTCCGAGTCAAGACCGTCTTGGAGACGGCCTCGCATTGGTCCAAGACTTTCAACATTCAGGCAGGCCGCAGAAGCCGAAGGAGGCCACCGTCTAACATTATGGCGAGGCTGAAAATGCTCTCGGGGCATTTTCTTTTCCACCTGGCTGCTGCATCTTGATAGAGCAAGGGACCTGTGGTTCGACTTCTCCATCTCTCAAAATCGACAACACTACGAGTTTCCTCAGTGACGTTAGTACTTCTAATTGTCATCATGTCACGGGTCATGAATGGAGCTGGAGTCTCAATGACCCTTGTCCTTACATCAAGTCCTGACCGAACATGCGGAAAAGATGTGGTTTTTTCGTGCCTTGGATCCATCTACGGTGCCTGTTGTAAGGATATGGAACCCGTTGCATATCTGAAAATTCTAATACAACCTCCAGGTAGCCAATACAACTCCTGCGGCAGCACACTGGAATACTGCGGATCCGGCTGCCAGGAAGGATTTGGACTCTGCGGCAGCAACAACTCCTCCTTTCAATCAACAAGCCCAACAAATGTATCCACTGCACTTGCACCAAAAGATGCCGCTTCGGACTTCGTCCTCAATGCTACAAAGTACTTCCAAACTCACCAAAACTCCGGCGTTTGCGAGCCCTGGGACGCAACACTCCTCTGGTTCATCAGCTTAATGGTCTTCACCTGCGCCTGGTCCTTCATCGCCGGCGCTTCGGACGTCCGCATCGCGTTTCGGCGCAAGATAGGATGTCCGGTACAAGACCATCGGCGAAGAGTATTCTCTTTTCTCGGGAGCCTAGCATGGCAAATTTGGATGACAGCTGCCACGGCCGCGCTGTTGGCATCGAATCCTTCTCATGATCAGGATAGATGGGGCCAGCAATTTTACCTTCCTTTCTTCGCGTGGCTCGTCAGACCACTTCCGGCGACTGCGGTCTCGATTACCAGTCTGCTCAACTCGTCCGAGTACGCTGTGAATGCACGCGAAACCCAGTTGGTTGAATTTGCGGTGGGACTGCTGAGTATCGGCTTCTACGGTCCGGCGATGCTGAGTGCGTTCAAGGTCTTCCCTGGAATTGAACAAACTTATGTCTACCTTCTCGACCCGCCTCGTTCGGGTCTGAAGATGTTGAGAGGCGGGACTGTACTCGGTTTCATCGTGTACATACCGTTCGTGCTTGGATTACTGCTTTCGTTCAAGCGGACCATGAAAACGGGCAAAACGCCGAAAGCAGAATTGTGGACGGTCATGATATTCAACTTCGTGAAGTGCGTGGTAGGGTTCTTGGTGTGGGGTGGGGCTTTGATGATGGATCCAGTGGCATTTTGTCCAAGTCGCAAGACGAAAGGGGCGATCACGGTGTTGTGGGCATTTGTGCCGATTGTGGATTGTGCCTGGAGGGCACTGTTCTCGGGGTGGGCGGATGAGGAAGGTGTTGCGCAGTACGAGGTCGTTGGTTCAATTGATGCATAGCGGGTCTCCTTCAAATGTTGGACATTTAGCTGTTACGTTCCTTCATTAGCCCCTGTCCCCACACTTGTGATTGCTTCAGAAGCCTGTCTCCAGCTGGCACTCCAGAGGTTGAGAGAGGTAGCACAAGGCATTGTCTACCATCACAAACTTTATCAAAGGTCAGTCACGAAAATAACTCACCCTGTGAACAGAAAGCTTGAACATAATACAACAATTCAATTACAGCGATTAATTGTATGTTCCTAATCATATGTCCAGCTATCTAGTCTATCGTAACTCCGCCTTTCTCCTTCCAACATCCCTGAATGGTACACTGGTCCTTGATACCCACATCCACCAATGTCCTGAGCAAGTCCTTCTCCCCGCCCCCTCCGTTCAACGGCTTTCCTCCGTAAATCAGCAACACGTGATCCGTATCGATACTCGCCTGCTGCTTCAGCTTCAGCAGCAGATCCCCGATGGTGCTGCTCAGTGGCATGTTGCGCAGGCTGTGCGTTTTGCCGCGCATGTCTTTGACGAAGACGGAGGCTGCAGTGGCGTTTTGGGGAATGATGGTGTCGGTGGTGCTAGCGGCAGTGGAGCAAGAGGATGAGTAGGATGGGGGTGTTTCGGTGGCGGACGATGTCGTGGAGAGGAGGGAGGGTGCTACGTCTGAGTAGACAAAGGTGATGATGTCGCTCTATAGGCTGTGAGTGTTTTGTATTAGGTACGAGATTAGTTGGTTTGCATTCGTACATCAGTCAGGTCGTAGGATCTCAGGGTACGGACTTTTGAAGTTGTAAGTATTTGGCTATGTTCAAGCTTCATCAGATGGTGTTTTTACGTACCGTTGCTCATCTCCTCTCCCAACGAGAACAATTGGATGCTTTTCGCCGTAGCTCTCGGGTCTGGAATCCTGGATGACACGGCGGCTTTGAACTTGGCTATGGTCATGTCCTTGTACATGCCATGAATTGGGATCTTGGTATCTCCATCGGCAGATTCCACCTGCAGTTGTTCGAATTTGTCCATATACGACATTTTTTGTGCTTTGACGGTGACTGGAAACTTGAAAAAAAAGTCTGAATTTGTACGACGGGTGTTTTACAGAATAGTTATGAAAACGAGAATTCCTGATGAGGCTTCGGCCTTTGGCAGCAAAGATAAACGTGAGCGCTCGGCCTCAAGCTACAGACCAGGCTGAGCAAGAGGCCGGTCTGAAGTGAGTGGCGAGGAGAAAAACTAATGCGCGAGCACCCCGGTCAATCTGAGACAGTATGCAGCATGATATTAGCCGATTATGCTTCCAAGTGAGGTACCTATCCAAGGCAGACATTTCGAGTTGCTGCCGGTTGCAGAGCCAAGATGTTGACCGCAGGCCCGATTAGGAATTGGTTTGTGCTGAGGCTGAGCTTGGTGCAAGGCTGCCTCACCACGCCAAAGTCGGACTGAAGCCTGGAAATAGCTCCGACCAGAAGACACTGCCGGTTATCGACGGCATGTATTTTGGTAGTCACGACGGCCGAGGACCTGATAACCAAGTCTCCTTTCTCTCCCCATCTTGCCTCAAAAATCTGCAGTACACCATTTTGACACTGACAATGGACGACCGAGAAGCCTGGAAAATATGTTTTGAAGTCAATCTTGCTTTCCATACCCTTACGCCACCGGGACAGTGGAGTTGCCTGGTGTGCGGAAAACAAGAAGCAATAGCAGATCAGCGGTTGGGACAGTTTCGCTCCGATTTTGTGTGCACAGCGATAGACTGTTCAAAGTCGCATGTCAAGGGATGGAGTCCCAAGCACAGTAGACTATGTTCCGTTTGCGATCAAGAAGTTGTTCTAGATGTGACGAGAAGGAAGCAAAGATGCTTTGAATCCGGATGTCGTCGATGGCTGCAAGTCGACAGAGAAGCGGTGGCAGAACGATTGAAAGACGGCACAGCTTTGGAGAAGTACGCGACCCCGGACATGGGAATATAGGCACTAACGCGACCACAAAGATACTTCGATCTCCTTGATGATAGCAAGTTAGAGTGTCAGTTGTGTGGGGAAATTGTCGAGCGGGTAGGTGGATCTCTGCGACCACCAACAAGATTATGCGACCACGACGCAACCACTTGCAATGACTGTACGGAAAGCCTGCTTAGGTCGAACATTGGCAATGGCAATTGGCAAAGCATCAAATGCCCTGACGCGGAGTGTCGGAAAGTCTTTACGAAAGAAGACGTTCGCTCTTTTGCGCAGTCGGACACATTTAAAGAAACCTTCCGAAAGTATAAGAGTCGTTCCCGTCCAAGCATCGGCATCTGATTCCAGTCCAGATACACCAAGCTGCTGAACGAGCAAGCTATGTCAAACAATCCCAAATTTGTTTGGTGTCCCACAAATTGCGGAAATGGCCAGATCCACGAAGCCGGAGGTAAGGAACAACGTTCTCCCTGAAGCTATTTCGAGTACTAATCGAGGTCTTCAGAATTGGACCCAGAATGGCGCTGCTTGAAATGCAACAACTTGAACTGCTTCAACTGTAGGGACTCTGGTATCGTCTGTAATTGGCACAAACAACGCCGGGCAAAGATATTAGCAGCTCTGAGCCGCGCGAGGGTATCCCCTGAAAACGCTGCTCAAGCCTCGGCGGATGAAAAAATGCTGGAGAAGTTAACCAAAAGGTGTCCCTTCAAGGGCTGTGGCAGTCGAATTTACTTTGATGGCAATAAATGCAACCATATGCGTTGCTCCGGAGGTAAGATGACCGATCCAAGTTGACGGTATTGTACTGAAGACCTTGTAGCCCACGGCTGTGGTATTGCCTTCTGCTACGAGTGCAAAGTCCTAATGAGCTGCGCACCACGATCGACCTGCCATGGAAACAACTGCCTCTGGGATGTGGCTCATCTGAAGGGTTGCTCGGTGGGACTGGCGTCTCGTATTCCTGCTGTGAGCAAACTCCCTTTGGCAAGAGACAGCAGATATCGGGAAGGATGGGACCTTGATCCAGGCTATGAAGGCGCCAGGAAATTCAAAGGAGTGGAATAGATTGCTCAGCGCCTAGGGAGCGATCATTTTAGCCAGTTGGAATAACTTTTCTGTTTGCAGTGTCTATACAGTCACCATGATCTTTATTGGTTCCGCAACATGTCTTCCATATATTAAAAAAAAATAAAAAAAAGGAGGGAGGTGCATAGAGGGCGCAGATATTCGAAATTATTTCCTCGACAACCGGAGTGAGCGTGCGGCCCTTAGGACATGAGACTGACAATTCTCCAGTTCTGAAGAAAAGGAGAGCTTCGTGAACTACTTCCAGATGTCTGCAAAGAATGAGGACATATCAGGTAGTAGTCGAGCTTCTCTCGAAGATTGGAATGTCCGCAGACTTCTTGAACCCTCACAGGGAGTAAGAAATTGGGAAGGAAAGATCACGGGCTTTGTTAGTTACCTTGAGACTCTGACCGTTCTCTTGGCCGATTCTTTTGGACGCCTCCAACTGTTGCTGCATAGGTCTACTCCACCATAGCCAACATGGATCAAGCAGAAAACGCTCCCACTCGAATAGGCACTGATGACTATCGTGAGATATCTCAAAGAGTTCAAATACCTTCCTGCTATCACGAGGTTTTACCCTGGGACTAACACCCCATCCTTGCAAAGCCTGACTACCTTCTTGAAAAAACGTCTCCACTCTAGTGGATCGCCCTTTGCCTTCAGAAATCGCACCTCAACCATCGACTCATCGAATTGCTCGCACACCACCGTCCCGCTGAGTCCCTGTCCGCGCTCATCCTTCGTCTTGACATGGACGAAGGCTTCACCATCATATTTCTCATCGGCGCGCGCCGGTACTCCGAGGCGGTGTAGTGCCTCCACGATCAGAGGAAGGAGAAGAGAAAGCGGCAGCGGAGACAAGAACCGTGCCAGTGTTGGCGCAGGCAAGATGTCGCGGAATTGGCGCGCTGCTTGCGTGAGCGAGATTGGGACCTGCGGCGTGGCTGAGAACTGGGACAGAGCCGGGTCGTCGGCGAGGCGATCCATTGTGGAGGGCGGTATGTTGGCGTGAGAGAAACACGTAAACGTGGGTTGGGAGGCGGAGAAGCCTTCATGGGCAGCGAGGCGCGCCGGGCGCTCCCAGTCGAAAGTGATCTCTGCAGAGGGAGTCTCGGGCTGCGTGGCGGAAATTCGATTGTTCGTATCAGTGTCAATGTCCATGGAGTCGTCACCGGCTGTAGCTGCTTGACGCTGGCGTTGGGAGGGGGTGAGTTCGGCGGTGAGATCTATACGGAGAGATTCGAACATCTGGGTTGCGAGTCCGATTTGGTTTGCTAGAGTGCCAGAGGAACTGAGATAGTTATTCGGCTGGGTGAACCAAGGGTGCGTACGAATTCCATCCAAGGAGAAGCGAGATTCCGGGGAGATCTTGAGCATGCCTCGCAGGAGGGACATTGCGGCTGGAGGTATCTTCTCCCACAACTCGTCTGTCGTATGACCTTCCGTCTTGAGGAACTCGCAGAACTCGTAAGATTGTCTCGTGGGCTCATCCCAAGGCGTATTGCCGACGAGAAGGACGAAAAGAACGATGCCGCAGGACCAGACGTCGGATATATTTCCCATGTATCCGGCACTTTCGTCAAGTATGTCCGAGCGTTTAGCAGACCGCTTGCTGCTGAGGATTTCGGGCGCGATATACGGTGGGCTTCCACAGACAGTATTGCACTTTCGGACCTGGCCATCCTTGTGGAAGAGTGCGGCAAGGCCAAAGTCTGCGAGCTTGAGGTCGCCGTCGCCGGAGAGCAGAATGTTCTCGGGCTTGATATCACGATGTGCTACCCCTTTTGAATGCATATACGACACGGCACTTATCAATTGAGTGAAGTAGAAGTGCGCGACGTCCTCACTGACCCCGGCGTCGGCTTCGATTTTGTCGAACAGGTCTCCTCCATCGGCGAGTTCCATGGCGATCCAGGTCCAGGCAACGTCTTCCCCAGAGGACAGATAATGTATGATGTTTTGATGTTTCCCGAGGTGGTTGTGTAGTGCTAGCTCCATAGCCAACTGCTTCCTATTGAGTTTCCCCGTCTCGAAAGCATGTCGCTTGTTGATGAATTTGATGGCTATGACAGGTCGATTCGCGTTGAAAGGGCAGGCCTTGCGGATGCTGTACGTGTTTTGTCAGTCCTGAGGCGAGCTATACTCGTTCAACCAAGAACGACACGTACAACGCGTAAGCTCCTTGTCCTATTGTACGTGAGACTATTCTGAAAGGCAGATTCGAGGGAAGGGGTGCAACCTGCGACTTGACACATAGTCAGTGAAGAGCCATGTAGTGTTGGCGATGATACTCACACTCGGCGGCTGGACCATTGTAGTTTGGAATTGTTTCGATAACGGAGGTAGGTCGAACAGCGTTGTTGGTGAACAGTTCAAACTCAAAAGCTGTTTACCAAAGTCAAGTTGGCTCTTATCGATAAGAAACTGCTCGTGTCACGTGTGTGGGGGATCGGATCTTGGCGCGCGGATCACGTGGACTTCGGACCCTGCCCCTGAAAGTACTCACGTGGTCTGAATCTTCTCAGCACTCACTCTCAGGAGGCGCCCAGATAGCCACACGTCGTACTCGTACCCTACTTACTTACCCAACATCACCTCATCATCTCCTACCCGGTCAGTAAGGCTGATAGCTTGTGTTCTCGAGCCATCCAACTGATGAATCTACCTAGGGATCCTTACCAGTTACTTTCGAGAAGGGCGAAGTCGAAGCACAACCAGCTCCGCCGCAATGCTGCGACCGGCCTCATAATCCTCAATAATGAGGCCTAATGCGTTTTCCACCCAGCGGAATTTTGCCCCCAGCTCCGCCGAATAAGGCTCTGTTCGAACTACATGGCTATCATGATGAGTGACGCAATATCAGCCATCGCCCCACGGCGTACGTCTCGCATCACCTGCACGTACCGAATTCCACCACCAAACGACCGCGCTAAACAGGTGGGAGAGGGTATGTTTCACTGCAGACTGCCTCTTTCGAGTCTCTGAAAAGTCGTCTGACTTTGCAGTAAGGTTAGGGTAGCGCTAACCGTCCCGAGGCATATATACGGGCACTTAGAAGCACCAACACCTTCCAACATCAGGTTCCAACACCTGCCAACGCCTCCCAAGTACCAACTCCACAATGGGCGTATCACAAAGGGGCTCAAATGCCGTCGAGTCTTCCAGGATGAAGCACTTGCCCTCCCGTTGCTTCTGCTGGCATGTCGACGAGCCTGTTGCTCAGAAGAGACTCTGTCACCTCAAAGAAGAGAATCTAGCACGATGCAGGTGAATGCGCTCGTTCGTCGCCCGCGATTGTAAGAGCATGCTTACTCTTTGGACTTTTGAACCTCTCAAGCTAACGCAAGTCCGTTTAGCCAAATTTTCGCAGCAGCGGCTGCACTCACCATCCTCATTTGCATATTACTGCTACATCAGGGACTCCCACAAAGTGCCACCTCGACTGACACATCCAATCTCAAAAGCGTCTTTGACAGTTTCCTCGAATTCCATTCACACGATGATCATCTTGACAAAAGTAGCGGGCGTCAAGGTGCTCCGAGTCTTACCACTGCACCTCCTCAGACTTCCAAGTCTCCTGCCGAACGACTGGCCACTCAAGCTCCTCCCCCTCTCGGCTTCAACGCCGTCAGCACGACTTTCGACTTACCAATGGATTTGCAGTTCGATTCCGAGGGGCCGCAACCAAGCCAGTTCGTTCTACTCACGGCCTCTGACGGCGGCGGAAGGAACGGCAAGATCAAGCACATTCTGGAGGATGGGCTGGAAAATCGCCAAGAATACTGCGATGCTCAGGGCTACATCTGCCATTGGGTCAACATTTCGCGCTTCGACTGGCCCGAGGCCCCTCCTGTCTGGAAAAAGCTCCCCGCGATTGTGGAAACATTCCAGACGTATCCGGACGTCCAGTGGGTCTGGATGCTGGACCTCGACGCCATCATAATGAGCCCCGAAGTTGACGTGACCAAGGAGCTTTTGAGCCATGGTGCTATGGAGAAGATACTCCTCAGAGACGAAGAGGTCAACCTACTGGAGCTCAATGAGGATAACGTGTACAAGGAGTTCATACATTCTGCTGAGCCTCTCCAGCAAAAGGCAACTCCTAGCGCATTTGACCCGAGATCCATAGACCTCATTGTCGCGCAGGCTTCCAATGGTATCAATGCAGGCAGCTTTCTGATTCGACGGAGTGAGTGGTCGCGGTTACTACTTGATCTGTGGAGAGATGTCGCATTTCTGCGGGCTGGCTTCATGTATGAGGAGCAAACGACTCTGGTAAGCGCGAGTTTTTTTTTTTTTTTTCGCAGCGTACGCATTCAACTTAGTATCTCAAGAGCCAAGCTGATGCCTGGATGCTCCATCACAGCTGCATTTTCTGCAACATCACTCGGATATGTGGCCTCACGTCGGTTTTGTTCCACTTCGTACCATCCAAGCTCGGGTAGGAGACGGTGAGTATGGCTGGCAGCCGGGAGATCTCGCCGTCCACTTTCCGGGATGCTCCAAGACGCATCAATGCCAGGAACTCTGGGATGAAATGTGGGCTAAGCGGGGGAGAGCATTTCCTGTTGTCGAGTCAGGATGATAGGACAATCAACTCTTCTCGGCACCGTATGCGCATTCGAGCTTCTGCCGACCTTAACGCTCAGTCTTGAAAGACATGCTGGACTCTGTAAACGCAAGGTATCAGTTCCGTCTAAAGTTCGTCCTTCTCAGAATAGCCTCTCGGTTCGCTCTATCCGCCTCCTATCGATCCAAAGTTCACAATGCTGGTCAGAGTCTACATCAGCAGCAGAACCTGCTTCGGCTTGTTTCAACGACACGCGCCGAGTGAGCAGACGTCTCATTATCAGCAGCCACAGTACGGACCATACCGTGTATTTTAGCAGTAGCACTATCCCCCGCAGTATATCCAGCTTTGCATAGTTGTGGAAGGGTTGACATGGTCTAGTACAGTAAGCTACCACGGCGGACATGCATATGTATGTGTAGCTCGGTGGGGTCCGCTTTGGAGTTGCAGGCCGAGAAGAGCTGAGTAACCCACGCGGTTCTTTCTTTTGGCTTGTGCAACTCCACCTGCATCTGATTTTACGCAGCCTCCCTTATCACCTCCAGCAATGCTGGAGTTGAGGCTCTGTTCATTCAAGAGAAACAGTCCGCAGTGTGCCAAGGGAGGGCCTCCCGCCACTCATTCCACAGATCTCGCATCCAAGCAGGTGAAGCAGATACTCGTGAGTATTATTGGATGCCCTCCAACCTCCAGGGCTGACCCGCCAGAGTTTTAACGCGAATTTGGGGGCCAGCAACGAGGCTGCGAGGCTGCAACTCTTGGAGTCGCCCATTGTTCGGCTTCGCCTCGTGTTTGCTCTTTGCCTCGTCTCTGGGTGGCTGAAGATGTGTGGATACACAACCAAGAACTCCGTTATTTAAACACCCCACGCCTTCTCTGGAGAACAGGTCCTGCAACTACTCTGAATCTCCACCGTTAAGAACCAGTGGCAGCCTATAGGTGGACTGTTTTACCAGCATCACTTTATTTTCGTGACACCACCAAGAGTAACAATTTCAGATTGCTAGGCTAGGGTACACCCCACGACGAATAGAACCGGATGCTATCTACACGAGGAACCTTTCTCGGCAGCCATCCTTCCATCCAGACGCCTTCTAAGATAACACGCGCCCACTCTTCATGCCGTCCTCCCGACGGAGACGATT
Organism: Aulographum hederae CBS 113979; assembly: GCA_010015705.1. Classification (NCBI taxonomy): domain Eukaryota; kingdom Fungi; phylum Ascomycota; class Dothideomycetes; order Aulographales; family Aulographaceae; genus Aulographum; species Aulographum hederae. Next base: position 278,988 of record ML977178.1, read on the forward strand.
GCAACACAGAGTCACATCCCTGGGACTCGCTTCTCTTCCCTCGGCTGAGAAAGAAGCTGGCGAACAGCGCGAGCGCTTCTTGCCGCCATCCTGAAAGTACCCAACCTGCCTCTCAAGCAATGGCCGGGGACAGCAGCCTTCTTCCGCCATATCGAGGACCAGATCGAGGAAATGCGCATCGACATCCTAGACCCTTTCCTCCTGTCACGCGCTCAGGGGCAGTTGGAAAAGCTGTCTCGGCCTGGAGATGTGCATCATCTGCTCGTAACCATTGCGGGTATCTTCAGTGAGGCGGAAGACGCTGAAATCAGCTTGATGGACTTCCTAGAGCTTGTTTTGTCCAAGTACGGTGTCTCTCGGCCGGTGCCCATAGATGACGATGCGGGTCGGCGGGTGCTATTCGCTGCTATGTGCTGGCTTACATCCACTCTCACGCCATCGAAAGACATCTCGCCCAATGCACTCTGCATTTCGATACTTCCCAAGCAATCTGGCTTTCGGCGGCAGCATAGGATGGATGATGCAAGCCGACCTGTGGCCAAGTTTCTCCGCGGATTCGGTAACATTCTGCCATCTGCCGACCTCAGAGTGGCACAAGGCCAGCAGTCAGAACTGCTGCATGCTTCGGTGCTCAACTTCTACTCCCTGAGTACCGTTGGGAAGGTCAACATTCAATGGGTCGACACGCTCAGCGCCCATCTTGAGTTTCATAGTCTCAGCAGAACCCTGATGTTGTATCGCTTTCCGACGATGTGTGCTCTCCACTGTTTAGGCGACGAAGAACTGCACTGCGCGAATAGGTAAGAATCTCTGGGGAAAGACTTGGATCTCTATATGCTCATCCCCACCCACTATTAGACTTCTTCGATCATACTATCCAACATGCAGCAATTCGACAGTAGTCCTCACCGCGCTGAGACGGGAAATCCTCCTATCCTACAGATCGTTATTTGGTCAGTCCTACCGCTCTCGCCAACTCTTCAATGTCGGCGAACGCAAAAGAGCACATGGGAGCGGTCATTACGACCCTGTTCTAAGCATTTTTTGTGGCGAGTCGCACAGAAAGAGCCTCAAAGCCCTTCCGTCCGAACTCTGGCCCGAATCTTGCAGGGATTCGGTGTCGCAAGGAACATGCTGACATCATACTGTTGGCATGCAGGTAGCCTGGGCCCTGATGGTTAATTGAAGAGGCTGGGAAGGAGGCTGGTATAGACCGATCACTGCGACCAGCTGGACTGAGCATATATAGTCTGAGCATCTTCACTTCAGAAAAACGACGAGAAAAAGAAACAAGTCATTTGTTATTAATCAATCATCTGTTTTACACTCGCTCTTAATCAATCACTGTACCTCATACTTTTCAACAGGGGAGAGGCCTCTTCCTGAATTTGCCAGCCTGGCCATCCTGAAGAACGCTGCTCTTGCCTGGCTGCACCTGATATTGGCGTGTTCTTTGAAGTTCAATAAGCAATTGAACCAAATTCCCAGCCACCTGACGACTTGTTTGGGCTGTATTATCGACCCGTCTGGAAGTGCAAGAACTGCGCTTTTAGCCAGTGCAGATTTTGAAAAGTGAATGAGTTCAGTCTTTGGAAGGTCAAATTGGATAGC